>JBBNEX010000269.1:0-38580 GCA_038021265.1 Cyprinella venusta | reverse complement strand
TGTAATTAATTCTAGCAATAATTCATCATCAAGTCTTGAAATTTTCGAAGTTATTTATCATAATCGTCAAAAATTTTGTTATTTTTATATTAAATGTGTACAAACATGAAAATCATGAACATTATATGATTGAAATCTCAAAGAAATCAATAATCAGAGCGGTTATTAATCTTGACTTAATTTTTAATAAAATTTTATTTGAGCAAATGAGCAATTCTTAATTGAAATTAAACAAATGTCAAAATGTTGTGATTTCTATTATGCTTAAATGCGCAAAATTAGAACTATAAAATACATTTAAGACTGAATTTGGTGTGTGATCGATTTTAAAATAAACACGCAGAATTATTGGTTACAGGAACAACTTAAGAGTAGCGAAGAAAGATAGCTTTGATTTTTGTGGTCATATGATCATTTATAAATATCTTTTTAATTGATTTGCTGTAATAATGAAAAAAACGGTAAAGTTCGTTCTTTTCAAGTTTTACAAATGATAACAAGCGACGAATTCAATTTAGAAAATAAAGAAGCCATATTGAATAATTAAGTAATTTTATAAAAAAGTAGATGAAAAATATTAACTTTTTGTTAAGATATTGAGTAAAGACATCGAAGTTTTTTATTTTAATGCATGCTTTTGAATGATGCTGAGAGTGGCATCTGTCTTCTGGTAGATCATTTATAAACCATCAATGACGTTCTTATAAACATCAGCAAAGTATTAAATTACGAAAATTACAAGTGATTTTCATCATAGAATTTATAATGATTAGATCAGTGTTCTCAAGGGTGGGCTATATGTTCGTACAGGGGAGGAGGACAATTCAAATAAAAATGTAGAAAAAATACCTAAAGACTGTGTAGTAACAATAAGATTAATGCTAATCTACTGCGCAAGCGCTAGGTCACATGTAAATCCCGTTTTAATACCTTACATTTCTCCCCTCTAATGTAGTCGTCATAAGGTAGTCGGGGAGGTTGTCTTGCTCGCGTCGATCTTCTCAGTCCTTCAGTCGGTGTACTCTGAACTTCTCTGTTGGATTTTTGGACCTCGCTTGTATCATTTTTCTCTTCATAAGGTTGTGTTTCATCCTCACCGTCTTCCTTTTTATTAGGATTTTCTTCGCTTTTATCCACTACTCTCTCTCGGAGATGATCTGCGTGTTTTCTTTCGCATTTTTCATTGGTTTCCACCTGATAAGATAAAGGCCCAGTTTTACGAATTACTACTGCAGGTTCGTATAGTCCTGACCTTGGATTGCTAGACCAGACCTCTTGCCCTTCTTCAAAGTTTCTCTCTTTTGTCCCACGATCATGATATAATTTTTGTTTAAATTTCGATTCATGAATGTTTCTTGTTAAATTTGGACGTATGTTATCGAATATTGAGTTCAGATTTCTACCAATCAGCATTTCAGCTGGGTATCGGCCAGTTGAACTATGGGGTGTATTTCGCAAATTAAATAACACGTCGGTTAAGCATTTAGTTTCATCTTCCTCGGTAAATCTTGCAGACAGGTATCTTGATTTGAATGTTCTAATAACGCGTTCAGCTGCTCCATTAGTTCTACTGTGATATGGGGTTGACTTAAGATGTTTGATTTGTTTTTCTGTGCAAAAGTTTTCGAATTCGAATCCTGTAAAACACGTTCCATTGTCCGTAACTAACATTTCAGGTATTCCAAATCGTGAAAAATGTTTCCTGAGAATGTTAACAGTAGTTTTGGCGGTTGGGTGGTTTGTTGGCGTTATTTCCATCCATTTCGAAAATGCATCAATCAATATGAACCACTATTTGCCTTCGAACGGGCCGGTGTAATCCAGATGTAGTTTTGTCCATGGACCTCTTGGAACATCCCAAGCGTATATCGGAGTTTCAGGTTCTTTTTGACGGTACTTTTGGCAGTTGTGGCACATAGATACCCAGTTTTCCACATCTTTTAATAGTGTTGGCCAATAGACATAGCTTTTGGCCAGTATTTTCATTTGATTAACCCCTGGGTGGCCTTCATGAAGTTTTGATAGAATTGTTTTTTGAATTTTGGTTGGAACGCAAATTCTGTGGCCCCACATAACTAACCCTTCTTCGTATGATAACTGTTGTCTGATTTCATTGTATTGTTTCAATTCCGGTTCGAGGTTTCCATTTTTTTCAGGCCATCCGTCTTTAATGAAATTGATAACTTTAAATAGGACTTTATCATTATCAGTTTCTTTTTTCATTAATTTCTTTGATAATTCTAAACTTTCGAGTTTTGAACTAAGAATAAATTCAGAAATTTCAGAGTGTTCTTTGATCAATGAATCTTGTAATTCAAACTCTAGTGGTAGTCTTGATAGCATGCCTGCCACTGCGTTGTTATTTCCCTTGTTGTATTCGATCGAAAAGTTGAATTTAACAAGGGCTACTGCCCATCTCTCTAATCGGGAAATCGCTATTTTCGGAAGTTGGCATTTTGGAGCGAAAATATGCTGTAGTGGTTTGTGATCTGTTCTCAGCGTGAAGTGACGACCGTATAAATATTGTGAAAACTTTGACACGCCGAACATTATCGCAAGTCCTTCCTTATCGATAGTGGAATAATTTTCTTCATTTCTTTGCAATCTTCTGGAAGCAAATGCTATTGGACGTTCCTTCGTATCTCCGTTCCTCTGAAGTAGCACTGCACCAACACCTTTGTTTGATGCATCTGTTTCAAGTATTAAAGGTAGATCGGGGTCATAATAGTCCAAAATTTCGGTCGATAGAAGTTTTTCTTTAATTTTATTATATGTATTTGACTCCAACACTCCCCACTTCCATTTAATATCTTTACGCAAGAGATTATGCAAAGGTTCGCACAACGGTTGTAGCATTGGTAGAAATCGGCAAAAAACATTCACTGAACCTAAGAACGACTTTAATTCTGACGCGTTTTTGGGGGGTGGAGCGTCTTGTATTGCCTTTATTTTCTCAGGGTCGGTATGAATTCCGTTTTCATCGATTATATGCCCCAAATATGTGATAGAATCTTTAAAAAAATTGCATTTTTCGAGTTTCGTAGTAACCCCTGCATCTTCTAGTCTTTTTAAAACCTCTTTCAAATTTTCTAAATGTTTTTCTTTTGATTTTCCGGTGATGATCACATCATCCAGATACCATGCTACTCCCTCAATCCCTCTTAGCAGGTTATCCATAAATCTTTGAAACAAGGATGGGGCAGTTGCAATTTCAAAAGGTAATCTTTTGTATTGAAAATAGCCTAAATGGGTGGCAACTACTAGCAAATGCCTACAATTCGGTTCTACTTCCACTTGGAGGTAGGCCTCTTTGAGGTCAATAATCGAAAATTGTTTTCCTCCATTCAAACGGCTTGTGATTTCTTCGAATCGAGGCAACGGGTAATTGTCGCGCTCTAAGTATTGGTTTATCGTGGCTCTGAAATCTCCACATATCCGCAGATTACCGTCCTTCTTTGTTACGCATACTAGAGGTGTGGCCCAAGATATCGGATTTTCAGTTGGGTCAACCGGTTCAAGAATATTTCCATCGACCAACCGATTTAACTCTTCTTCTACCTTTTTAACGATTGCAAATGGTACAGGTCTCGGTCTAAAAGATCTCGGGACAGCGTTTTCCTTCAATTTTAAATTAGCTTTAAATCTTCTCACGGTTCCCAGAGTAGATGAAAATACATTTTTTCGATTCTTAAGTACTTCTTCAAGGCTATTTTCGTCTTTTAGTTCCGTTTTGAGTATGCTTCTGATTTCACTATTCGAGCAAGGTAGAGTTTTTGTTTCTTTGGGGAGAACAATTGATATTTGAAATGCTTTTAGCCAATCCATTCCAAGTATCGACGTATCCTTAGAATTTACCACATAAACTTCAAGGCTGCGGCTTTCTTCACCCCATAGTACCTTGACTTCCGCGACACCCAGAACTGGTATTTGGTGCCCTGCATATCCCCGTAGCCTTTTCTCGGTTCTTTTATACGGGAATTTTATTTTACTCCAAGTTTCCTTTGAAACGCACGAAACTGTTGCCCCAGTGTCTATTTGCATGTAAATTAGCACGCCTTCGATGTATATGTTAACCCCAAGTCGTTTCTTATCACATATAACATTTTTAAAAGATTTAAGAGACGAAACATAATCATCATAAGATTCATCACTACAGTCATTTAAGTGTTTAATTGAATTTTTAAGTTCTTTGTTGCTTCTTTATTCAAACACATCCTCGAAAAGTGTCCTATTTTGTCGCATTTAAAACACTTTGCCCTTGCAGCTGGGCACGTTTCTTCTCTCTTGTGGTATCCAATATACCCACAACGTAAGCACTTCCTATGCTTGTTGTCGTCAAGCTTGAATTCAGTTTGATCTTGGCTAACTTTTCGCTCTCTTGTTTCTTCGTCTTGTAAGATCTTAGCAGATTCCCGACTTGATTGGAGCACTGCAGCAGTTTTTACAACTTCATTAAGTGTGCAAAGAGTGTCCTCAAAAGTACCAAATATCCTCTGTTGTAATTCCATGTCATTGAGGGAGACCATAAATTGATCTCTGAGACGTTCGTCGCATGTATGGCCGAATTTACAGGAAAACGCTGCTGACTTAAGCCTGGAAACGAATTCATAGATTCCTTCGTTCTGATTGCGGGTTATTTTGGAGAACTTGTACCGTTCAAGAAAAACGTTGGTCTTTTTCTCATGTAAGCACTTCATTATCTCGCTTATTTCTTCGAATGACAGCTTCCTAACAGATTTGCCGTCCGCATTGTCCTTTATTGTTTTAAAGTGTTTAGCTCCAACACTGTTCAGTAGTAAATCTCTCCGTCTGGAATCATTCTCAGAAGTTCCCGCTTGCAGTCCGCGAAGTTCTAAGGCTAGATCAAATCGGTCAATGTAGGTAGACCAATCTTCTTCATTTTCTTGAAATGAGTCGAATTTAAAGCTATCTTTGCATGATTCTAGTGAGTTCATTTGACTTGTCGCCATATGTAGTAACAATAAGATTAATGCTAATCTACTGCGCAAGCGCTAGGTCACATGTAAATCCCGTTTTAATACCTTACAGACTGATAACAGTATCTTGCCATCAATAACCCCGACGACGGCATTCATCAATACCGTTTAAGCGCCTTTGATTATTGGAAAGCATTGATTTTTACCAGCGAAAGCATTCAATAATGCCGCAAACATAATTTAAAGTTCTAGACATTTTTTTCCAAAATTTTTTGCTTTTACTGTAAGCGATATTTTAGGATCGCGGAATATAAAAAAAAGGCCGAATTTTTTACCTCACTCTTATTTTTATCTTCTCTGCTTTTTATTTAATGATTTCGTGTGTTTGTATTTATCTCTTAAATAATTAACAAGGCGGTATTATTGAAGGCTTGCGTTTGACTCAATGAATTAAAAATGATGCGATAAAGAAATTAAACTATATCTTGTTACACCGAATATCAATTTTTATAAAATTTCATGTAGGGGTAGGTATAAACAGCCTAGAAAACACTAATTTAGACGAAACAAGATCCTAGGAAAATAAAAATATGACAAGACGATTTTTGTGAATTAAACGCTAGAGAAAATGGTAATTTAGCAAGAAACATGATTGAAACTTACGTCGAGGTATAATTTTGACATAAGGTTTGTGTGCATAGGTTAGGTACATCGTGTATTTAAAAAAAAGGCTCTTGAACATCAGGCTAATAACGAATAATGTACAAGCTACAATTTTAAACACATTTGACTTTTATTTAGCAAATAAATCTATTAATCTGGCAGATTCTGAACACAATTGATGCCATTGTTATGATTTATTAGAATTTAAATCAAAAATATAAGTTATAAGAGTTTTTATGTGGTTAATTAAGTAAAGATTGACAACTTATAATGATTTTTATCATTTTACATTCTTTCTGGTCTTTAAAATAGTATTTTAAATTGACCTAACTCATGGCGTATTTAATGATCTAATCGCATGTTTTTTTTGTAACGATGTATAAATTTAGCTACAATATTTATATATTATCCAGCATATATTTTCCTGTATATTATAGATTATTTCACTCAAGACATTTCCCATAGACATCTTAAAACTATCCTTAGGAGATGTAAAAGAATAACTTATGATTCAATTGCTTCAAAAGACGATTCAAATAATGGCGAAAATTTGTTTAGATTTTGCGCCAAGCAAATCTTTAAAGATTTTAAGAGCTTCAGTCGACCATTCTTAACATTGCATTCGAAATTGATATTCATAACGAAGAAAGATATAAAAACTAAAAAATGGGTAAAAATTTTGAAATTTTTGAAAAAATATACTGAATTACAACAAATTGTAAAAATTATCGGTAATAAAGGTATTGAACGTCTTCAGTAAAAATTTATGAACGAGTTGGGAGACGTTAAATTTGATACTATTTAAGCGAACCATGAAAAAAACGCCTAAATCCGCCTAACGCCTAAAAACGCCTAAATTTGTTTTGAGCATGCGTAGAATTTAAAAATGTTATTTTTTACTGTTTTTACTCTTAGTTTTAAGCTCTAAAGAATTTTTATATGATTAAATTAATATTTTTTTAAAATTACGTTAACTTTCTTAGTGAAAATTATAGATTAAGATTTATGATGCTCAACTGTCATTTATGCTGAAGTGATCGGACAATTAGATTTAGGTCTTTCATATTAAATTGATTTAGATTTAGATTTAGTTCTTAGGTTTAGGTCTTAGGTTTAGGTCTTAGGTCTTAGGTTTAGGTCTTAGGTTTAGGTCTTAGGTTTAGGTCTTAGGTTTAGGTCTTAGGTCTTAGGTCTTAGGTCTTAGGTCTTAGGTCTTAGGTTTAGGTCTTAGGTTTAGGTCTTAGGTCTTAGGTCTTAGGTTTAGGTCTTAGGTTTAGGTCTTAGGTTTAGGTCTTAGGTTTAGGTCTTAGGTCTTAGGTCTTAGGTTTAGGTCTTAGGTTTAGGTCTTAGGTTTAGGTCTTAGGTCTTAGGTCTTAGGTTTAGGTCTTAGGTCTTAGGTCTTAGGTCTTAGGTCTTAGGTTTAGGTCTTATGTCTTATGTCTTAGGTCTTAGGTTTAGGTCTTAGGTCTAAGGTAAATTATAGTAAGGATTTAAGGTATTTAATTCATCGGTATCATGAATGGAGTATTTTAATTAATAATAAATTTTACGATTAAATATATAACAGAGCAACGCGCATGCGTGAAAATAGGGGTGGGCGGGAGTGGATAATGTTTTAGGAAGTAGATTGGCTTCTACTAACCCTTTCCTTATTTGATTTTAAGGGTCTAATTTTTTTAGAATTATAATAATTGTTATTTATTGAACATTTTTTTGTGTTTTTTTCCCAAAAATTATGAGATTTTTAATTTTTAGACATTTTATTTTTTGTACATGCGCATTTTGATTTAGGCGTTTTTAGGCGTTAGGCGGATTTAGGCGCTTCAGGGATACTACCCTATTTAAGACGAGGGATTAATAAAAATTTAAGCGGTGTAAAATAATTAATGTTATAATTTTTTAGTAAAACAGTCTTACAATATATATTTAAAAAGAGATATATTCGTTCTTGGTAAGAAAAAAATGAAAAAGTAAGTAAAGCTTAATTATATGGCCAAGAGTATTACTCCATCATCCTATATGGTAATTTTATGTAAAATCTCATAATTTTGAGTTTGAAATAATAGCATGAATCGTCTTATATCAGTGACCAATCTACAATTACGCCTAATAAGCGGCAAAAATATTTTATTTTGAATGGCATCAGTATTCTAATTTACAGTAAAAAAAAGTACGAAAATTATGGTCGAACACAATTTTTTAAATAATTTATGAGATCAAAATTAAGCCTTCATTTAATGTGCATTTTAGCAAATTTTCGGCGTCCGCATCATGAAAATAACATTAAATTGATTTTAAAGATGTCATCAAAAATAAAAACAAAATTTTCAAGTAAATGCGCAATATATCGATTTTAAACCTAGAAGAAATCAATCATGTGTTGAATTTTTACTTAGAACTGTGCTTTTTGTATCAATTTGCTCATCTATATTAATAAAAATGTAGTTGTTTGTTTAGTTACTAACCGGTAAGCTCAGAAACTACCGTACCGATTGGCTTTATATTTTGCATAAATGTTATAATTCATCACAGCACCAATCATATATACTTTTTTTTCAGTTATGATTTGTCTAAAGTATAGAATAAGCAACCAATAGCCTCAATTTTTAATCCTTATATTGATTTAATCCGACACATGGATAAGAATATTTACTTTGTATTAAATGACGAGCAAACAAATCAAGGATATTTATTTAGATAGTATAATTTTTTTTTGTTTTTATTTCAATTATTATTTATGTTGATAAAAGTGTAAATGTACATTTTTTAGTTACCTGCAAGCACGGTAACTAGAGTACCTATTTGTTTGATATTTTATATAATCGTTATATACGACTACAGCTCCATGATGCATACTTATTATTATATTTAAATTCTTCTAAATTGCATGATTGGTAATTAATAAACTCTAATATTAATCCTTATTTTGATTAAACCCTTAGGCGTGTTTAGGCAATTATTTACTTTGTATTAACCCACGTAAAATTTGTTTGGTGATAAATATAAGGTACTATTATTTGTTTTTTCATATCGATATTTATGTATATTTTTTTTTATTTGAGTGCAGATATGTTTTTGCATTTAAATATCTCTTGATGTTTTTTGTAAATTTAGTTTTAATTTATATGCCTTTTCTTTCCGGTTACTTATTTTTATGTGCTTTTATTATTGCATAGTTTTACATTTTAATTGATTATTTTTAGTATTAATTAATAATGACACGCAAAAAATCAAATCTTGGTTATCGTACTCGCAAAACAAAATCATGGAGACGGGTTAGTGGAAAACAATCTGAAGACGAGAGGTCATCTGGCAACGAGAAAATCAGACAAAGAATGACACAAATACGATCAACGGAAACTTCAGTTCGACGTCTGACCAGAATTGAGAATGCAAGACAGCGTGCATATAGAGATCGATCTTCTTCCTCCGATTTACGTCGTTTACACCAAAATAAATGCGACATATTGAGTTTGGCTGAAAATTGTCAGCAAGTAAATGAAGACTGGCCAGAAGCAAGACTCAGGGCTCAAAAATTATACAATTACAATAGACTTGCATTTAACTACAATCCGAATGATGATTATAGTTTGAGTCCAAATATTTCTGTAGGGACTATGACTAAAGTTTGCAAATATTGTCAAGCTGAAAAATTTTACGGTGAAACTAAGGGAAAGTGTTGCGCGTCGAATAAAGTTAAATTGCCTAACCTTGAAGAACCTCCAGAACCACTAAAAACTCTTCTTGCTGGATATACGGCAGATTCGAAGCATTTTTTTTTTAATATAAGGAAATATAATTCATTCTTTCAAATGACGTCCTTCGGTGCAGAAATCGTAAAAGCATCTTTTATGCCTACATTCAAAGTCAAAGGACAAATATATCACAAAGTTGGCTCTTTACTACCGGCCCAGTATAGACAGCATAAGTTTTTACAAATATATTTCATCGGGGATGACAATACAGAATTAAATGTTCGCTGTGGAATTTCTACTGGCATAAAACATTCCATAGTATTACAACTTCAAGAAATTTTGCATGAAAAAAATAATTTGGTACGTTTGTTCAAAACAGCAATTGACATGATGCCACACGACACACATAGGATTGTTATTCACGCGGATAAAACGCCTGCTGGAGAACATGTTCGCAGATTCAATTCTCCTACTATAGATGAGGTGGCTATTTTTATTACAGGAGATCAATTTCTACCAAGAGATATTGTTCTTCATCGAAGAAACGATCTTTTAACAAAAGTTTCAGAAACTCATCGATGTTATGATGCACTACAGTATCCACTCATCTTTTGGAATGGTGCTGATGGATACCACTTTAAAATTAAGATGATAAATCATATCAATGGCAAAGACACAGATAGGAAATGTAGCTCGATGAACTACTATTCCTATCGATTAATGATTCGAAAGAATGAAGACAATTATATTCTAAAATGCCGGCAATTGTTTCACCAATACATAGTAGATATGTATGCAAAAATTGAAACAGAACGTTTGCTTTACATTCGATTGAATCAGTCAAAGCTTCGTTCTGAAGAATACATTCATTTGCGAGATGCAGTAATGAATGACAGTATCATAACAAACGTAGGAAGGCTAACGATTTTGCCATCTACATATACAGGCAGCCCACGTCATATGCATGAATATGCACAAGATGCGATTTCGTACGTTCGCCATTTTGGACGACCAGACCTTTTCATTACATTTACATGCAATCCTGGATGGGATGAAATACAGAGTCTCCTTCTGTCAGGACAATCGTCGGTAGATAGGCATGATATCACGGCGCGTGTTTTCAGACAGAAACTGAAATCTCTGATCGATTTAATAGTAAAGGGTAAGGTTTTTTGGTCAGTGCGGTGCTGGATGTATTCAGTTGAATGGCAAAAAAGAGGACTACCACACGCACATATATTAATCTGGCTATGTGACAAAATCTCTCCTAACGATATTGACAATATAATATGCGCCGAAATACCTGATTCTGATGTTGATAAAGAACTATACGAAATTGTGACAAAAAATATGATTCATGGTCCATGCGGTGCCTTGAATCCAAACTCACCGTGCATGATAGACGAAAAATGTTCTAAAAGATATCCTAGATCCTTTTTATGCAATACAGTTACAGGAAAAGACGGATATCCTTTATATCGTCGAAGATCACCCGAAGATGGAGGTAAGTTGACATCTGTACGATTGCAAAAATTTGAAATTGAAATCGATAACCGATGGGTCGTTCCATACTCTCCTTTTTAGTAAAAACATATGAAGCTCACATAAACGTGGAATACTGCAACTCGGTCAAATCAATAAAATACATATGTAAATACGTTAATAAAGGTTGCGACATGGCAGTTTTTGGCTTGCAAACAGAGAGAAGTGAAAGGCTTTCGGACCTACATTACGATGAAATTACCGAATATCAGGCTGGTAGGTATATTAGCAGCAATGAAGCTGTATGGCGGATTCTCTCTTTCCCAATACATGAACGCAATCCAGCTGTTATTCACTTAGCTGTGCATCTAGAAAATGGACAACGTGTTTATTTTTCGGACAAAAATATACAACAAATTGCACTAAATCCGCCCGCTACCACGTTAACTGCTTTCTTCAAATTATGCCAACGTGATATGTTTGCAAAAACACTACTGTATTCAGAAGTACCTACATTTTATACATGGAATACGAGTATGAAATTATTTCAAAGGCGCAAAAGAGGAAAAAGAGTCTCAGGTCACCCAGATATATTCAAAGAGAGTACCATAGGTAGACTCTACACAGTGCATCCAAATCAAGATGAATGTTTCTTTCTTCGTATGCTGTTGATAAATGTACGCGGTCCAACTTCTTTTCAGCACTTAAAAATAGTAAATGGCATTGCTCATGCTTCATTCTGTAGTGCATGTCATGCTCTCAATTTATTAGAAAACGATCAACATTGGGATTTATGCATTAATGATGCGTGTGATACTTCACAGCCACAACTAATTCGTGCTTTATTTGTTATAATATTGACATTCTGTTCTCCATCATCTCCAACAGAGTTATGGGAGAAATATAAGTCTCATATGTGTGAAGATATTTCTTACACATTATCAACAACTGCTTCAAATATGAACATCGATTTCACTTCAAAAATATTCAACGAAGCATTAATAATGATCGAAGATGCATGCATAAAAATAGCAAACAAAGTTCTTAACCAATTGGGCATGCCATCACCAAATCGATCATCTGCTGCTTCCCTCGATGTAGATCTTCAACGTGAGCAAAATTACAATCTAGATGATCTTTTATCTTACGAAAAATCAAATCTTCCAAAGCTAACGCTTGAACAGAGAGATATTTATCTTCAAATTATAAAAAACGTCAAGACTGGAGTCGGAGGTATCTACTTTTTGGATGCACCCGGAGGAACTGGTAAAACGTTTCTTATCAGCTTGATTCTGGCAACAATTAGGTCTCAAAATGGTATAGCCTTGGCTCTTGCGTCGTCTGGAATAGCTGCAACTTTGCTACCGGGAGGAAGAACTGCTCATTCGGCTTTGAAACTGCCATTGAATGTGCATTTCATTGAAAATCCTACATGTAATATTTCCAAAACATCCGGTATGGGCAAAGTATTGCAGAAATGTAAACTTATTGTTTGGGATGAATGCACGATGGCGCATAAAAAATCCCTTGAAGCTCTTGATCGATCATTGCGAGATTTACGTGATAACAACTGTCTATTTGGGAATGTCTTATTACTACTTGCAGGAGATTTCAGGCAAACATTACCTGTCATTCCTCGATCAACACAAGCGGACGAAATCAATGCTTGCTTGAAGTATTCAACTTGATGGTGCTTCGTTAAGAATTTGAAATTAACCGTAAATATGCGCGTGTTATTACAAAATAAACCATCGTCAGCTGGATTTTCACAAAAATTGTTATTAATTGGGAACGGTGAAGTGCCGGTTGATCCGCTTACAGGAAGAATTTCAATACCTAATAACTTTTGTAATTTGGTGGTGTCAAAAAAAGATTTGGTTGAAAAAGTATTTTTTAACATTCAAACCAATTATAAAAGTCACAATTGGCTGAGTGAAAGAGCAATTCTGGCTGCTAGAAACCAAGATGTCTACGACCTTAACCGTATTATTCTATCCAAAATCCCAGGCGAGATAATTACATACAAATCTATTGATGCTGTTTTCGATGCTAATGAAGCCGTTAATTATCCATCAGAATTTTTGAACTCATTGGATTTGCCTGGCATGCCACCTCACATACTTGAATTGAAAATTGGCGTTCCAATTATTATGTTAAGAAATATCAATCCACCTAAGCTTTGCAACGGTACGCGACTCGCAGTTAAGAAATTAATGAATGGCATAATAGAAGCAACAATATTGATGGAACCTTTTAAAGGGGAAGATGTGCTTATTCCACGCATTCCCATGATCCCAACAGACACTCCTTTTCAATTCAAGAGAATTCAATTTCCAATTCGATTGGCGTTTGCAATTACCATAAACAAAGCTCAGGGTCAAACTTTAGAGTTGTGTGGTTTAGATGCAGATTCAGATTGCTTCTCACATGGACAATTGTATGTGGCGTGTTCTAGAGTTGGTAATCCTGAAAATCTTTATATATATACACAGAATGAAACCATTAAAAATATTGTTTATCGCCAAGTATTGTAACGTTAAATTTTTTAGAACTTTATTCTTTCTGTTTCATCCTTTTTATTTAAACAGGTTGAGCCACTGTAAAGCGTGGCCGGGTTTAGCTAGTAATAAATAAGAATAAATGATTGACGGTTTTTAGATTTATTGTGATCAGAGATATTTTAAAATTGATTAAATAAGAGAATAGTTTATTTGAAGCGTTAAAGCAGGTAAAATTTTCAATTGATTTTAAAAACACAGAATCCATTGCGTAATTTGATTTTGCATAAGCCATTTTAAAGTGATATGCGCGGGCGTATAGCACCAAGAACGATAAATCAACTAACTAGTGTATATTTATACTGTAGAATTCATATTATAAAAATGAGTGTGAAATAAAGCATCAATTTGCATTTGTTAATGCCAATGGCATAAATTCAATTATGTGGGAGCATGGAATATAAGGCGTGCGCACACGCAACACCTGTCGCGGGAGTCTGGAACTAGTTTTATTTTCTATTGAGATACAACCAATGTCATTTCCATCATCTCAATTATTTATTGGACATCTGCACCCTGAAACATCCCACAAAGATTTCGAGCGACGTTTTGGTAAGTATGGGAAAATGAAGCGGTGCGAGATCAAAAAAGGTATTCATCATTTTTTAGCCTAAGGTTATGGCTTCATTGAATACGAGGACATAAGAGACGCAGAGGTACTTATCAAAATATTCCAATTTACTTAATACCACCATCCTTATACAATACCTATATTCACCATCCATGTGGGGCTTCTACCGCTGCCTCTATCAAATCCTTTTTATTTCCTACCATTCCCTTGATCCATTTACCTCTAGGATGCTATAAAGGAAGAAAACGAAGCAAACTTTCAAGGAAATCGAATCGTAGTCGAATGGGCTAAAGGTAGCACTCGCTATCAAGGAGTATCGTATATCATTCTATTTCAGCGAAGCACTGACAGACCGAGGCGAAGATCAAACGAACGGTCAAGATACCGTCCCCGAGACGATAATGAAAGAGATTATCGACGAAGAAGGTTTTTATTATTGATAAATTAACAGACGTAATTCTCCAGAGTATAATCATCGCTCTAGCCGACGTCGACGAAGTCCATCATCTGGTTCTCACAGCAGAAGCCGTTCTCCTTCCCGCTCACGATCTCCGCCACCTAAAAGACGGGACTAAATTAAATATACGTTTATAGTGCAAAAAAAACATTTTCTGTCTCTTTTTAATCAGTGTCTACACATTAACATATAAATATTTTATGATAATCGATTTAATCGTTTATATCTATTCAAAAATAAACTCTATTAATTATATCCAAAAATTCGGCAAACTAATTACATTCTTGACCCGTCAAAACATCCGTTATAACCTCATTTATCTTTCAACAGCTATAATCGTTTCATCGAGTTTTTTCACGCTTAGCATTTTTATTAAATTGCAAAAGCACTTTACCTTAACGATAAACACAATCATTTATTGATCTTAAATCTGTTGAATTAAAATAATTTTAAATATTTTTGCATAATTGTGGAAATTTACCTACAGCCAAAACGCTCTTATTTTCTATTTGTTTTAAATTTTGTCGCAAAAGTGGACAGTAGGAGAGCTTTTGTTTGTTTTTATATTGGCGTAATCAGTAAAATTATACCTACACTATCGTGCATAAAAAATGGGCCGTCCATTTTTTTGCCTTTAAATATATTTTTTTGGATAATAAACCAATAAGGAACAAATCAAATATATATGATCAGAAATTAAGGGACATTTATTAATAAATTAAATAGTTATTAAGCAAACAAGGATTTTACGTTTGCATGGAAAATGGGTCAGTTTAAATAATTTGTGATAATAGTAAAAATCATGCGATAAAATTTGAATTTCACGAATACTATCGACACTTATATTTTTATATGGCGCCTCATCTTGGTTCAAGGTTGAAAAATACCATTATAAGCGAGCATCTCAAAGGAATCTTCTGAAAAAAACATGCAAAAATATTGAAAGTTGGCCGATACACAGTTCAATAAATTATTTCAAATCACAGAAATAATAAAAATAATGATAAAAATAAAGTCTGTGGATCGATTTCGAAAATTCAGAATCTTTAGAAAAAGGTGATTATGGAAATGCACAAAAATAATCCGCTTGTATCTCTCAAAAAAATACAACTAGAACTTATAAAAAAATTGAATTTCAATATTAGTGTATGACTCTCTCCAGATATTTCAATAAAATTAAATTTTTTTTATTTAATGCTAGAAAAAAACCTTTTTTATCGAAAAAAAAACATTTATTTGAGAAAACGACTGTCCTCTGAGTTCTTAGAAATGTCCCAAAACCAAACGGATTCTATCACTTTTTCTAATGAATGCAAATTCAACTTTTTTACGCCTGATTGAAAGATATCTGTGCGAAGAACAGTTGGAAATAGAATGGATTTGCGAAATTTGAAAGGAACAGTGAAACATGGCGGAGATAATGTTATGGTGTGGGGATGCATTTCTTCTGCTGGATCTGGAAATTTGGTCTTTATCGATGAAAATATCGATGCTATAAATTACAAAAATATTTAGGTCAATAATTTACGGTCTCCAGCGCGGAAAATGGGGCCACGAAAATACTACTTCATGCAGGATAATGATCCGAAACACACTTCTAACCTAATCAAAGAGTATATTGACAAAAATAAAATCAAAACTGTCCAATGGCTACCTCAGTCACCTGATCTCATCCATATCGAACACGTGTGGGCAAAAATAAAGGTGACATTATCAAAATTTCCTAAATTGACAAAAATCCAATGAAAAGAAAAAATAATCGAAATTTGGAACAGTTTAACAGTCGAAGAAATTAATAATACACAAAAAGCTTTCAAAATAGATGTTTGGAGGTTAACCGCAACAATGGACTACATGGGAGATATTAAAATTAAGCGGCCCATTTTTCATGCAAACGTAAAATCACTGTTTACTCTATAACTTTTTTATTTTACTTAAATTTTCATTTATACTTGACTTTATGATATTTTTTACGCTCAATTTTCGCTAAATATAAAAAATAAGTAAAAATTTTAGCTTTGAATGCGAAAAATAGGGTGGCCCATTTTTTATGCACTGTAGTGTAGTAAATGGTAAAATATAATTATAATATATGATCCTTTAATTTCAAACGAAAGTTTTTATTAAATTTTAAATATTATTTAATGAAAGCGATGGCACGATGATTTTTCAATCAATAAATAAATCTTTATCAAATCCTAAAATTTTGGTAAGATAACTCTCTTTATTTAGTCAATTAAGATGATGTTATACTAGCTATTAAATTATTTAAAACTACTTCACTAACCACCACGAGTAAAAATTGTGAATCATAATGAATAATTTCATATTCCCTTTCATAGACCTTCTATTGTCGAGTATTAACCTATTTTTAACATCAAAAATATGAATCTGTCAATTTATCTCTTCTTGTGCCTTTTCGAGTCTTAAAAACTAAACTTTGTGATGGGATCAGCACTAAAAAAACGTATAATAACAATTTTTTTACTTTTATTTTCCATATTTTGTAATCTTCAATTTTGACGTATAATAAAACTACTTGTGAGCAATATTTGAAACTCTTTCGGATTTTACAGATATTGTGTTTATTGATAAGCCAAATAAATTTTTAAATCATTTTTACCTTCAATTTTATGAATTATCGTACTTTTGTTCATTTTGTTTAAAATATCAATTTATTTTTATTCAATTAGTTTTTCAGTGTAAAAATATCCCCAAATGCTTAAGTCTTATCTGTCAATTGATAAATTATATCATTTTTACCTCGGATTATCCTTCTTTTTCTATTCTCTAAAAATTTGCATTTGCGCGAAAAATTAGATATATTTACCTAATGAATTTTTTATTTAAGCAAAATTGAAAGGGAAAATAACAGAGCTGGAAAAATAAGATGGAGTTAAAGCATCTCATTTTTAGCAAAAATAAAATTTTATTGCACTATGCCCATTCAAACATGATTTTTATTGCTGCTAGCTTGTTCTGATGTCCGACTTGAACTAAGATCAAGATGCTAGTGTACTAAACGAAGATTAATGATAGGTTTAGCTACTTTCGTTTAAGCCTTTAAATTAATCGTGTTTTCTAAAACGAATAAAGCTAAAAACCAGTTTTTTAAAGATGATTTTTTAAATATCTTTAAATCTTATCTATTTTAGGCCTAAAAATGGATGAAAAATAATTCTTCGGAATGTTTTGTTAATGGTCGCCGAAAATTTGAGTATTTCGTTTTTTTTGATTTTCATTTATACTAGTTCTTTTTTAAATATTTTTTATGATAAAACAGCTGTAATACATTAAAAATTTTGCACAAGAAAGATATTGGCTGTTAGTTGATGAAGCAGGAAAAGGAAAGTCTTTCTATAAGCAAGACGTACCAGCTTTACTCCTTATAATAATTGAAATTCAAAGAATAATTTGATTTCACTATAATGTATTAGTATTATAGATATTAATATTTTATTAAATTAATAGTGAGCATATTTCCCTTGAGGGTGAGGCTTTTGCTGGTGATTTTGTTGTTTGGTCGGTGCATGGTTCACTGCATGCTTTCCCTGAGGAATATTGGGCTTAAATTAAGGGTAATTTATTTTACAAGATTAGGTAGCTGGTTGATTTTTCTTGATCCAGTTTTGGCCAATTTATTTCGCTTGCTGAATTGTTCATCATCATCTTGATTAACATTATATTGCTACCAGTCTCGTCGTTATCAAAATACTCCTTTTCTGGGTCAATATCTTCATTTTCTTGATACAAAAGTTATGTAAAAGACGTACTTCAATGTTTTCATCGTCATAATTGGTTTCCTCATCAGAAAGGTCATCTTCAAAGGCACTAAGATCAGTCATCTTCTTTGAGGCCTTCGCATCTAATAATAATATTTAATTACAATTTACTGGATATCAATAATAGCAAGAAAGCAATAAGGCTAAGTGATTTCATTTGTGTCCAAATATGCAGTAAATGACTTGAATACAAAAACTGCAGGTGCTTGTTTTATTTTTCTGAATATTGCATAATAGTTACTTTTATTTAAATTAATCAATCGATTCAATAATTTTTATTATTTATTCTTTTATACAAATAGTTATTGTTATATTTAATGTTTCTACGTGATATTTTTTTATTTTGCAGAATTTGACTCATCCACGTCAACATCAATAATCATGAAGCTGCTCTTGCATAATTGATCAATTACTAATTCTCTGAATGGTGGATTTATTGAGATTAGTAATTATTTTGCAATTAGTGAACATTCATGTTTTTAATAATCACCGAACATTTGGATCATTTCAGAAATATTTAATGTTCTCTTGCCTGAATCATTTGCCTAAGATGTCAGTCTCATGCTCAATTCTCTCTTTAATAAAGAATTATTGATCATTTAGTGCACGAAAGCATAAATAAATTACAGTTAATATTTAATTACTGAATCGACTCACATTGTATAAGGTTACTTTATATATTGATTTTTTTGCAAAATCCTTTTCAAACCCAGCCTCGTTGTGATAAGTAGTCAAATGTAGCTTCAAAAGCCCATCTTGCGCCCCCGGATACTTTAAATCATTAAAATGAAAAAAACAGAGTTATTAAGTAATAGCTTTGGTGTTGAAACAGTGAGAGGTAGCTTGATGGAGGTTGTTTAGGCATGCGTGATTTTTCTCATCAAAATATTTATTCTTGAATAACCTTAATATAAAAGAGATGAATAGCTTTTTTAGTCATTTGCGTACTGCAGACCTAAGCTTCTTCAATAATTAAGATTCGGACTCGAAAATTGAGAATAATTTCTTATTGAATTTTAGTTTAAAATAGATTTTACGATCGTTAAATTGTTTATCGATATGTGAAACATTTAGAAAATAGGATATAGCTATGAATTATCATTTAAAAATAGTTGAATACATAATTTATTAAATAAAGTTCTAAAATCGAAGAATTTAATATACCATGGCAAGTATCGATTAAAACATGCCAAAACTTTTTAGCCTTAAAAAAAATTTCTGAATCTAACAAAGGCAAAATTACATCATTTAAGTTAAGACACATGATTATCAAAACCTATCGTAAAAGCTAGCTTAATATCAAACTGCGCAAGAATTATGTTTCAGTGTCATGACCTTCATGTAAAAATCTGCCTGCTTTCATCTACCGTCAGATTTTCTTATGCAGTTATACCTCGCATAACGTACTTAATTCGTTCTAGAGTAAGTACTTTATGCGAAACGAACGTTATGCGAAGCCTGCTTTATACTTAAATAAAATAAAAAAAAATAATTTATGTGTCGACAAAAAAAATTAAACCTCGGATTTGAGCAATTTTGTGTGTTGATATCGTTCGATCTCAAAAATAAATCGTATTTCATAACAAATACGCGTACTTAAGCGAAATAGTTGAATCTGATTTAGTTCGTTGTACGAAACAAGGTTTGTTATGCGAGTTATCAAAAAACACAAAAAAAGTACGTTATGCGCAGCGTACGTAATCCGAGGAGTACGTTATGCAAGGTATCACTGTATTTTTGTTGTGATTACAACATAAGCGATCCAGAGTAAAATAATTACACGTGATTGGCAACATAAATGAAAAAATATGGCTGAAATACAACATTTATGCAGCTAAGTAGGCTGACACTCGGCAATAGTTCGATCCTTTAAATTTTAATCATAAAGTGTATGAATCTTTTTTTCTTTTGTTTTTTTTGTCTCTTAAATCACGATAAAAATCTTTTTACTCGCATAAAGAGCCTATATTGGATATTTATAAACTTTATTGAAACAAAATTAAATTACGACAGTACTATCGGGGTTAATTTAAATTTTAATTGAAAAATTTTCAATCAATGTGAATATTGATTCGATAGATTAATATATCGATATTTATCTATTAGTATTTAAAAATTATCGTCTATCGTGTTTTACGTTTTTTATCAGTAAAAATTAGTGCTGTCCAACGATTAAAAATTCTTAATCGCGATTAATCGTTAAATAATTTTGGTGTTATTGGCAACAATAATCATTATAAATTATTAAAGCAGATGATAAATATCATTTAGTAATGTTAGAAATTTTAACTCTAAAAAACGTAATTTTAAGTTCACGAAAAAAATATTTAACATTGATGATATTAAAAATAAAATTTTTTTTACAAGTCTTTAAAACAAACAATTCTATCGAAATCTAATAATATTTAGGCTATTCTCTTTTAAATTATGCTAGAAGATGCAAAAAAATTCCGTCAGTGTTTGTGAGGAGAGCCTCTATTTAATTACAAATACTTCCACTTCTATATTTGATCTTATATATTACACCATTTTACCTTCAAATGTTCCGGTGAGGACATTCAAAAGTTCCGATTTTGTCGCATTGGCTAAATGAGGACATTCAAAAGTTTCGAAGAGAACATTCAAAAATACCGGTATTATTTTAAATAAAAGAAAATTAAATTTTAATAATTAATTAGAAGTTTTCTCTCGTTAGAGCCTTCAAACCGAATCTAGTAGATTCTCTTACCCAACCGCTACAATCGGATCCCGTGATATTAGTTGATGCCGTATTAATCGAGTGAATAAGTTCTTCGCTGTTAAAAGCCGTAGTTGAGGTTCTAATCAATTGCTTCCACTTTGAGAAAAGAAGTTCAATATGATTTAATTGAGGATAGTATGCGGGTAAAAAATTATTTCGTAGTTTCGACTTTCTATTTCTTGGTGGACTTCAGCAGAATGATGAAAGTGTACGTTGTCCATTACATAGAATTTTGGACCTTCGGATAAATTTTGACATAATTCTCGAACGAAAAGCGTAAATTTTTGCGTATTAAATACACCTAGCTCGCTTTTATAGTGAACAAATACATTCACATTCATGGCAGCACAAACTGATATGTTTCGTCCGCGTGAATTGGCAACAGTAACTTGAACTCTTTGACCTCTTTGGCTCCTTCCATATCTTCGTCGTAAATGTAAATTGAATCCAGTTTCATCTATATAGATGACGTCTGGGCTTACAAAAGGTAATCTATTTGAGTAAAATAATATTTCCTGTTAAAATATAGCTGTGAGTATTGAAATCGGGCTTCTATATTATCTTCGTTATTTCTTGCCAGGGGAACGATTCTTGATAATTTAAATGTGATATTTAGTCGTTTAATTGCACGAGCTACACATTTTTCTGAAACGGATATTTCAAAATTTTCAACTAATTTTATCTTTAACTGTTTTAATGTTAGAATCGGATTTTCGTTCAGATATTCGTTGATTGCTTCTCTGATCTGGGGTGTGATCTTCGCATATCTTGCACCTCCCCTTGAAGCTTCTATAATTTCGCCGTTTTTCTGGTAGTCACTGAAAATTTTTCTGAGAGTCCTTTCGTTTATCGAAAAATCTCTTGCAGCTTGAGAAATTGATATGGTGGGATTCATTTCTATGTACGAGATCGCTCTTTCCTTTAAATCTTTTGTAATTTTAGTATATTTTTCGGTCTCTTGATTTTTTGCCATTTTTTTTAAAACTTAACAGTACGGTATTTTTGAATGTTCTCCTCGGAACTTTTGAATGTCCTCACCGGAACATTTGAAGGTAAAATGATGTAAGCTTTTAAATCGAGGATCAATCGCTGTTCTAACTTTTACCGAAGAAAAATTAGATTATGAAGACTTCTAATTAATTTATTTGAGAAAGAGTTTTTAAAACGAATAACAAAGGAAGATTATTCATGCTTAATCACCAAGAAACAACAGAGGAAATCAATTATTTGAATTACCTCAGAACATGATATAAAAATATGGTTCGTTCGCTAATATTTCTGTTGCACATCGATATATTTTATGCAAAAGCTTTAAACGCGTTTATTTTCTTGTAAAATATGTTAATTAAATTCAAATATTTTCTGTTACTTGCTAGTGTTTACACAGAAAAAACTGATGTATTTAAGTAATATCTGATCAATCATGCAAAGTTTTTAATTCCATCTGGTGGCAGCATCATGGAAAATGTCTTTTTTAACACTTAATTGAGATTTCTCTAAATTAACCTTTATATGGTTTGCACAATCATGCTTGAAAAGACCAATTATTTTCTGAGACTTAATTTGATAGTTTCTGATCCAGATTTACATAATGCCTTATCATCAAATAGTTGCTTTTAATTAGATAGGAAAAGAATTTTGAATAATGGAAGGGATTCACCTCACCTGTTATATTCCATGATTTGTCAGCATTAAATTACTGAATTTTTAGAAATCTTAAATTTTTATCCTCTTTCTTGGAACGTTAAGCCTTTGATGAGAATTTATGTAAATCTTTAAAATATTGTGCTCCAAGAGAACAGACTATAGTTACTTATGAGAATTGATCGAAGGAAAAGTCACGTTAAGCTGTTATCATTTGTTATAGAAGTCCATTTAAGTGCTATCATAGTCACTTTACCAGCATCTAAAAAGAAATTATTCAGCTGCCGTATCTTTACATTATAAGATAATTTACCATATTGAGAATTTAAGATTCCCTTTTATTTTTTATTAAGAAAACTTTGCTACAATGGGCCCTTTTAAACAACAAAATTTGTGGTTTTTATGTTATCTACCATATTTTATTGCTTAAACAAGTTTGACCCGTCAAATATCTAAAAAACTTTTTCAATGCCCAATTTTTTTTTATTTTGCGCAAATTTGTGCTTTTACAGATAATTTCATTATAGTTGAGCGACATTTCTATAAATTGAGCGACTTTTTAAACAAATGAGCGTCATTTCACACCATTGAGCAACATTTCACGGCATTGAGCGGCATTTCAGACAGTTGAGCGCAATTTCAAAACAATGATTCATTTTCTTAAAATCCATATTTTACGATAAAATATATTATTAAACATTTTAAAAATACTTTGAAGACCGAAATATATATTTAATATCATATATTTTCTCATCGGAAGCCTTTTTTAACAAACGTCCTCATCTGAAATAGCCAGACATATTAAAAGATTTATTCTCTAAAAAAACCTATGAGCTTCAGATTTTGATTCGTTTCTGGAATATAATCTTAAAATTTTTCGGCTTATTTTGTATTTCGATCTACTTTAGTATTCTTCAATAGGGTTATGTGAGGGACCAGTAAGAAAGAGATTAATCAATTCTGAGTTGGCTGCTTTTTAGATAATTTTAAACATATATAAAAAATTTTTTCATCACATTATCAAGTATAAGAATATTTTTTTAGTTTAAAGTGGTCTTAGGCTGCTATCGAGAAGACAAATAAAATCATTTGTAGTCCCTGGTCCATCGTGTATTTGAAAACTAATAACTACCGTGGTTGCTGTTGGTACCAATAACGAAATATTCTGACCTTTATGTGCAGGCTGAACAATTGAAGGAAAAATTACTATTTGAGCGCATCCGTTTTTTTACATGAAGGTTTAAACTTTTTTATCGATAAAAACTAGTCTTACGTGTTTCATACTTGATACCATCCAACAAATTTTAATTTTCTTCCAGATATTTGCTGTCAAATTTTTTCTTTGGGAATTTTTTATCTATTTTGCTCATTCCCCCTGCCTTAAGTATAAGAAAAATAGATGTTGTCGACGCTTGAACTATATCTTAAGAAACTTCTCTTGGAATCCCTATAAAGTATAAAAATTATTTTCCTTAATTATGTACGATACTTTATTTGCAATTTCAGGCTTCAGAATCCTCAAAATTCTTTCATGAAGAAAAAAATCTATATAATCTTTTATTTTGTTCGCATATCATCTGATTTAAACTTTAATTTTGTCGAGGATTTAAGATATGATATTTATAGAATCTTTAAAATTTATCATATTTTTTACATTTGAGACCTTATTGCTGAAACATTGGTAATATTTTCTCATATCGCTTTGGATATCTAGATTATAAAAAAACAATAAAATGTACCATTATTTTCCCTATTGTTTGATAATTTTGTTTTTTATTCATTTAAAAAAAAATTTTAATTACTGCGCTCAATCTGATGAAATGTCGCTCAACAATTTGAAATGCCGCTCATTGTCATGAAATGTTGCTCAACGGCGTGAAATGACGCTAATTAGTTTGAAATGTCGCTCAATTTACAGAAATATCGCTCAATTAGTATGAAATTATCTGTAACGATGTTATCATGTTAAATAAGAAGTGCTAAGATATTACTTAACCAAGTTGAACAATAGACACAAAGAAGATTCATGTGTCTTAAGAAATAAGCTGTGTAAGTACTAACTCAATTTTTAGGATTTTTTTATTTTACTATAATTTCGTTGTTCTCTGTTGTAAATCTTCACAATTTTCTGCACATGCATGCAGAATTATTTGTGCAATAAGGGTTTGAATTTAGCTCTTTTATATCACAAGATAATAATTTGATAATACTTATGTGGAAGGAACGACTCGGCAGACTTCGGTAGATTAGATTATTTCTGTTATTTTTTGATTGTTTACAAGTGGTATCAAGGCATGATTATTATCGGCCAGATGAAAATTTTTGAAAAGGGAGATTTTGCTAAATGGTTGCGCGACTTCGACTTAATTGCGAATGCAAACGAATTCATCGAGGACGCAAAAAGATGAAAATCTTGCCTTTCTATTTAGAGGGAGAAGTGAAAAGCATCTTTATACATGCAAGAGAAAAGCTGAGTTCTTTTACGACAATATGCGAAGAACTAAAAGCGGCCTTTGTCGGGGATAAAACGCTACTAAAACTGCAGTTACGGGAGCTTTGCAAGCTTAACAATGAAACTTTTACTGGATTCGCAGCAAGACTCCGCTCGTCAATAAATGTAGCATATGGCGAACTCAACACTGCGACAACAGAAGTACTTACATTCGAGCGATTTATCCAAGCGGTGCCTGTTGAGTATAAAAAATTGATTGTGATCGATAAAACGGTAAAGACAGTAGAACAAGCGTTTAGAAAATGTGGGAGAATCGAAGCCTCTGAGAAAGCAACCATCCAGCATGCGCAAAAGGTTGAAAAACCTATGAAAATTCAACTAAATTTAGACAAAGTTACTAAAGACATTAAAGACTTCAAAGAGCGGCTAGAGAATCTGTCTGTAAATGACAAAGAAACACTTCTCGTTAGAAGATCTACGAACAAACAAGTGGTTTGCTTTCAGTGCGGAAAAAGAGGGCACTTTGCCCGAGATTGTTGGAACAGGAAAGGACAAAGAAACTACAGGAATCCGAGAGAGGCACTGTCGGTTGAAACAAACAATGTTAGATCAGATTTTCTGACAGAGACAATAAAAATAGAGGAAATATTACTGGAAGGAATCATTGACACAGGAGCACAACTAACGCTAATGGACCATGATATATTTCTAAAATATTTTCCTCATTAAACTATCACCCGTTGTACCTTTTTCATTAAGAATGCATAGAAGCATAACATCCAAATTTAAGGTGAAACAAGAGTCAAAATGCAGTGACAAAATACAGCTCAGACATTTAACCATTGTGATTATAAAACACCTGGGAAACCCCTTATACTGGGACTTGACTTTGTCAATGCGTTTAATTGGCAGGACAATAGACTACTTCCAAAACGTCAGAAATAAAATTTTGAAATAAACTATCAATGCGCCCTGACAGAAACAGAGGCCGATAAAAGGCACGATCCTTACGTACCAATCAAACGAAATCCAATAAATGCTCCAAACTTTGATTAGCATAATCAGAAATTATGTTCCCTCTTTAATAAGTTTAAGGAGTTGTTTCAAGGGGAGACTGGAAAGATCAAGACGGCACAACATTATATCAATTTGAAAAGGGACCGCGTCATAAAAATACCACCCCGAGCGTTACCCCTACACATGAGAAAGGAAGTAATGACTAAACTGGACATGCTTTTGCATAGAGGAATCATACGACCAAGTACCAGTCCATTCTCTTCTCCGTCTGTATTGTCTAGAAAGAATGACGGAACAATAAGAATATGCGTTAACCATCGAAAATTAAATGATATTACTGCAAAGAACGCTTATCGACTGCCCTTAGTTACCGAAATACATAATCGATTAGGTGGTAGCGCAATTTTCAGCATAATTGACTTACGTTGTGGCTACTGGCAAATACAGATGAACGGCAGGGATATACCGAAAACAGCATGTACAGTTGGACACGAACACGGCCTTTTCGAGTTTACGGTTGTGCCTTTTGGCTTACGCGGGGCCTCAGCAACATTTCAGTCGGCTATTAATTCTCTTTTTAGGGGGTTGGGATTCTTTACCGTCTATCTAGACAACGTACTAATTTTTTCCAAATCCTGGGCGGAACACGTGAAACATTTGGAAACGGTTTTCAGTAAAATTGACCAGAATGAAGCCACGGTAAACTTGGAAAAATCGAAATTCGGCTTAAACGAAGTGACATATTTGGGGCATGTATTTAGTAAAAATGGAGTACAGCCGAATCCAGAGAATATAAAAGATATTTTAAATTGGCCAGAACCGAACACACAAAAAGAGGTTTAATCCTTTTTAGGACTAGCAAGCTATTACCGACGTATTATTCATAACTTCGCGGATACAGCCAAAGCACTACACACTTTAGAAAATTCCAAAGAATTCCAGTGGACGAAAGAATGCCAGTTAGCATTCAATAAGGTTAAACAACTACTCACATCGAAACCCATTCTAACTTTTCCTGATCCACAAAAATCCTTCCAAGTATTTACCGACGCTAGTAAAGTAGCAGTGGGAGCCATTTTAGAACAGGAGGGCAAAGTCATCTCTTACACGAGTCGAGTGTTGAACACAACTGAGCAAAAATATTCAGCTTATGAGTTGGAATGCCTTGCCCTTGTCTACGCCTTCAAACAATTACGTCAATACTTAATAGGGCAAAATTTTTTTGTTTCTTCTGACCATAAACCTTTAGAGTGGTTATTGAATAATAAAATACGAGATGGAAGAAAAGAAAGATGGATATTATTACTTCAAGAATATGACTTCAAAATTATATATCGCAAAGGAGAAGAAAATTATAACGGTGATGCAATGTCCAGGGTGAGTCTCCTAACGGAATTCTTACCTAGTATAACAAATGAAGAATTGATTTAGGAACAAGACAATGACCCTACTTTCAACAAAGTTAAAAGAAACCTATCTTCTGGTATATGGATTCAAGACCCTCAAGACAAGTTGCTCAACAGATATCGCCAAATCAAAGATCAATTAAAAACAACAGAAGGCATTCTTTACAGGCTCCCAAACTTTATCGGTCAAGAGAAAGGAGGCATTCTTCAAGTCATAGTGCCCATCACTCTGAGAGAACAAGTTCTCAAACATTTCCATGAAACGCTGGTATCAGGTCATCTATCATATGATAAAACGATAGACAAGATAATAAAATATGCATACTGGCCAGGAATATTTAGAGATGTTGCTAATTATTGCCATTCACGCCAAAGCTGCCAAGAAGCATCAAGAAAAACCATAAAAACGGACCTGGAACCTATGGGGGCGAGGAGACCATGGGATGTAATCGGAATCGACATACTGGAGTTACCGATCACCACAGCAGAAAATCGATACCTCATTGTACTACAAGATTACTTTAGCAAGTGGTTGGAAGCCATCCCAATAAAAAACAAAGAAGTCTCGACGATTGTTGAGCAAATTAACAATATCTTTGCTCGTTTTGGACCTCCTGGGTAATCTTATTGAACCAAGGCCAATATTTTGAAAGTTTTATTTTTAAAAAATGCTACTCCGCCTGGTGGATCGATAAAGTAAGCACTACATCTTATCACCCGCAAACAAACGGTCTAGTAGAAAGGGCAAATAGAACGATCATCAATCTGATGCGGAAAAATGAAGAAAATGCAACGGGGTGGGATAAAGTAATCGGATTCCTAGTATACGCATGCAACACAGCAACAAATAGCACAACCGGAACATCACCATACTCTGGTATGTTCGGACTGGAGCCTATGCAAAATATGTTTGAAACAAATAACAGTGTAATAGTAAATTAACACGCGCGCGCGAATACTATCGACTACATAATATCAGTTATCTCTACACCCCTCCATCATCGCTGACAGTCCATATCTTTCAGGATGGTTCATTTTACTTCTTTTTCTCAAACAATTATTTATACTTCGTGGTTCTTCGGGCTCCATAGGATTTATTTCGAAGGATCTAGGTTCCCAATAATTATCCACATTTTCATTGCTTTTTTTTCCTTTTGGGTCAGATTTTATTCGATGATAACTGATGTTTTTGGTTTTTCCCTGTCTATTTTTTATTGTCGCTGTCTTGTCGTTTACGCTTTCTACTGTCCAACCACTTTCCCAGAATTTGCTAATCTTGCTTTTTGTTGGAATTTTTAAATAGACGCAATCATCAATTTTAGGTGTCCAATTATATACAGTCATCCCCGTTTAAACCGCCACATTTGAAATCATAAAATAAAATTTTGGCGGTTTAAACGGGTGGCGGTTTATAAAAATTTTATCTTAAAATACTATATTTAATGTTACGATCAAAAGTTACTTGTTTATTTTTTGCAATTTTTTTAAATTAAATTATTCGAGTTAATTTGCTTTTATTACTATCGTGAATCTGTTAACCCTTCTTGTAGTTATATTTTACAATTATCATCAGTCATTTCTGTAAAAATTTACCAAAAATCGGAAATAGATTCCTCTTTTATGCTTTTTTCTTTTTAACTTCGCATTTTATCAGAGTTAATTTCTCAAATCTCCATTAGCAACGCCTTTTGTTTCCACATCCGTATAATCTCCAAAACAATCAATATATTTATTAATATCAATATGTTAATTGATATATATTTGACTTTTGCTGCACACCACATAAAATTTTTCTCATTAATAATAATATTCTCGCTTTTAATGTCAGTTAAAGTAGATGTTCCACGCGAAATTCTAATCGTTTTTTATCGGACGCCCTTCCAAGAATTTTAATCATGAAATATTGAATCCCTCAATGAAAATGTTTATAAGCAATAAACGTGTCTATTCCTCTTTCATTCATCAGACAAACATTCTCTGCTATTCTGCGACGATAATTACATTTTAACGATCGAATAATTCCATCATCAAGCGGTTTAAGAATTCCTGTTGTGTTTGAGGACAGTAATTCAAGTTGAATATTTCAAAGTTAATTTTTTTATAAATATTTTGATTGAAAATCAGTATAGGAATATTTTTTTTTTGTCTCGTCATTTCAGAATAAAAATCTTCTAAAATTACTAGAAATATATCTTTAGAGATTCATGCTATATCCTTAGCTCTATATTAGACATATAACTCTTTGTTAAAGCTAGAAAATTCTCTTGACTTCGCAGATTTACCAATGACAGTGATTTTTATTCAGTCTTTTCTATCAAATAAACACCACAATATCACAGTAACCCTTCCCCTCAATTTCTAAACAGATTTAGCAAATTTTCGTGATTATTTTCTCCTGAATTTCGTTAAACTCAAGGCCAGTTTATCCATATTATAAACTTTGAGTGCATCAAAGTTTGAAATTATTTTTTTAAGTTGTTCAATCCATTCCCGATGATTTTTAATATCAACAACAGCCGTTTCTCCGTTAATTTTCTTGGAAGAAATATCCATTCTTGACTTCAATAGTTGAATAAAACCATAATAAAAATTAACATCGACCTCACGCATCGTTTTTTCCTAATTGCTCCGCTTTGAATTTAAGTTTTATTTCGGAAACTATATTGTTCTTTCCTCATTCTTGTTTAATCCATATGCCGACCACCTTTTCAACCATTAGGAATTATAAAATTTTGATTTTTTATAGCTACAGAAAACTTCAGGCAATAGCATAATTTTTTGGTCTTTTTTAGAATGTCAGATATCGTTCTTAGGGTGATTAGTAACTTAAATTTCGCTGAAAAATATTCCGCAACCTCTTTTTCTGTGACCCATGAGTCCTTTCTTTTGAATTCTACAATCTCTTTCTTTTTGTTAAAAATCAGCTTGTATTTGATTGGTGATAGTCGTAGAATCTAAATTTATTATTCACATGTGTGTGCTAATCAGTTTTTTTTAATGATTGTATTTTTAATTTTAAACCGCCACCCTCCAATTAATTACATGGAAAAAGCTAAAAAAATATGGCGGTTTAACCGGGTGTTAATAATTCTACATATTTTAACAAATTTATTGATAAATCTCGAAAATTGTGGCGGTTTAGGGTGATGGCGGTTTAAACGGGTGGTGGTTTAAACGGGGATGACTGTATATTTACTTTGTCGAAGTAAGCTTTTTAGTCACTTTTGCTTTTTGCAATATTAATGTCCATTTCTTCCCAGATTTTTGAAAGATTCAGGCGTGTCTGATAATAATTAGATATTTCATTCATATTTCTATTGTTTTCGAACAATAGCTTATCTGGGGATCTCCCGAACATCGCCTCGTATGGCGAGAATAAGGATCCTGTATGTTTTGATGTATTGTATGAGTATAAAACTAACGGTAAACACTTTTCCCAATCGTCTTCTTGGTCCAGAGCTTTCCTAAACATTGTTATTAGTGTTCGATTAGCTCTTTCAACTTGGCCAATCCCTTGGGGGTGATATGGTGTTGTTCTCGATCTATCTATCACGATTCTTATGCACATATTTTGAAAATAGCAGACTCAAAGTTGCGCCCTTGGTCTGAATGGATTTTCCTAGGAAATCCAAGCCTGCAAAATATTTTAAGAAGTGCTTCAACAATTGTTTCTGCTGTTTGGTCTGGAATAGGAACAGCCTCTAACCATTTTGTAAAATAATCTTGACACACAAGGACATATCTATTAGTATGATATTTTGGAAGTTCGAGTATGTCTACTGAAATGGTATCAAAAACTTTTCCGCAACTCATAGGTATTAAGTTTGTTTTATTGTTTTCTTTTCTTGCCAATGAACATTTTTCGCAGTCAATTATATGTCTTGTAGTGTCAGAATACATCCCCGGCCAATATCCTAGCTTTAAAACTTTATCTATGGTTTTTTCATAACCCAAATGAGATGATAATGGACTATCGTGACAATGTTCTATAAGTTTCTTTCGAAAAGGTTGAGGAATTATTTCTCGATATTCTTTAGGTTTATCAGGGAGTAATGAATAGTATCGGCATAAAATTCCATCAATGATACAAAGTTGATGCATAATTTTAGAATCTTTTTTCAAAATACCATTATCGTTTGGAATTCCAATTAAATTAGATTTGGATTTTACAGATTTTATGATATTCGCGATGTCTGGGTCCTCCATTTGTTTTTCTGATAATTCTTCGTTAGAGATTATTGATTCGAATTCTGTCATCAGGCAAATTCTCGAAAGAGCATCAGCGTTTGCATTATCAACCCCTTTGCGTTGCAGTAAAGTAAAATCGAATTCTTGAATATTTAATAGCCATCGTTGGACTCTACTATTTCTGACCTTATTTGTTAGTAGCCACTTAAGAGGTTCATGGTCTGTGACTAAGGTAAACTTTTTTCCTATAAGATAGTGGCGCCATGTCTTTAATGCATTAATAACAGCTAGAGCTTCAAGCTCGTAGGTAGAATATCTATGTTCTGTGTTGCTCAAGACGCGACTATGATATGAGATAACATGACCGTTTTGTTCCAATACAGCTCCAATTGCGATGTTGCTAGCATCTGTATACACTATAAATTCATGTTGGAAATCAGGATAACTTAAAACCGGTGACTCGCATAAAGACATTACAAGTTTTTTAAATGCCTGCTCTTGAGTTTCACTCCAAATAAAATTTTTTGAATAATTTATACAATCGTGAAGTTGTTTAGTTATATGAGAGAAGTCTTTTATGTGCTTCCTATAATAAGAAGCCATTCCGACAAATCTTTGAACTTCTTTTTGATTTTTAGGCGTGGGAAAATTTTGAATTGCTTTTATTTTTGAAGGGTCTGGGTGCACACCATTGGAATCGAAAATATACCCAAGATATTTTACTTGAGAAACAACAAACTGGCATTTTTGATAATTGATCGTCAAACCGTTTTCAGCAATAATCGAGAGTACATAATCCATATGCTTTATATGAGTCTTTATGTCACTTGAAAAAATGATGATATCGTCCATATACACAATAACGAAATCTGTACCACGGAAAATTTCATTCATAAGCCTTTGAAACGTTGATGGCGCCCCTGTCAAACCAAAGGGCATGACAAGAAATTCGTAAAGACCGAATTCATGGCCAAAACTAAATGCAGTTTTGTTTCTATCATTGATTGCAACGGGTACCTGCCAATACCCTGATTTCAAATCAATCTTTGAGAATACCGCCGACCCAAGAAGGCGATTTTGTACGTCGGAGACAAGAGGTAAAGGGTAAGCTGGTTTTTTTGTTATTTTATTAAGTTCCCTGTAATCAACGCAGATTCTTATATTTCCATCCTTTTTAGGTACAATCACGACTGGAGCACAATACTGGCTACTACTAGGTTGAATTAAGTTTTCTTTTAGTAGGTAATCAATATTATCTTTAATTTTCTGACGGTATTGAATTGGATATTGTCTAGGTGGAGTTCTACATTGAATATCCGAGGTTGTCTCTATTCTATGCTCAATTTTACTGCATTTTCCAGGCTTTTCAGAGAATACTTGCGAATATTTTGAGAATGTTTCATTAAGAAATACCGGTTCGCGAGGAAATTGATTTGAATCTCTATTAATAGTTGGGATATCAGAATCATCATCTTCTTCTTCGTCTTTATAAATTGAAGTAACATTGAATGTATTTTCGTAAGATTTTGAAGAAATAATTGGTAAGTTATTTTTATGTGCAGGAACAATAACAAGATAAAATGCATTAAAAAAATCGGTTCCCAAAATAACATCCTTTGAAAGGCGACGTGCTACGTAGAATTTTATGGTATTTTCATCGTGATTGTAGTTAACTTTTATGGTTATAAAGCCTAAGATTGGAATAATTTCTCGTTGAGCGTCACGTAAAGTAATTAAAGAATTAAATAATGTAGAGTCTGTGAAATGTTTAGAATAGATATTATTAGAAATTAAAGAAATGTTTGATCCTGAATCAAGAAGTGCTAGACTCTTGATTGTTCCAAGAGTGACGCTTATCATAAAATTGTCTGAATCGCATGCGGAATTACAATACCTCGTTCGGTTTTTATATTTGATCAAATTTTTCTTCTTTTCTTTTGGTTCTGCACTCGCTGATACGATGCCCGATTCGTCCACAATACCAGCAGCGTAATTTCGATGTTTGATTTTTTGAAATAGCGCAGACACTCTGGTCCATTTGTAGTTTTAGCGATTGAATCTCGCTAGTTAATTCCTCTATCTTAGCAGCCATGTTTTTCTCGGCATTATTTTCTTTATCCTTTTCGATAATAATAGCGTTTGTTTCAAATGAATCGAACGCTCTAAGTTTAGAGCATTTTTCGACGGCTGAATCAATATCTTTGACTCCGCTATCCGTAAGAATTTGTCTGGCGTATTCTTTTGGAATCGCGTCAATAAATTTATCGAAAGCTAATCTTTGACGTTGAGAGTCTCCAAATTCTGGATACGTTGAATCTACTAGTTCTTGAACTCGAGATGAAAGTGACTGAAAGCTCTCAGATATTCCAAGTTTGCAGCATTCAAGATCCTTTCTGTGGATGATACGGTTCTTTTCAAATTTGGTCTTTAGGACTCTGCATGATTGTTCAAATGACGCTTTTGTCTTAGCCGAAAGTCCAACATAAACTTTAAGAGCCTCTCCTTCTAAAAAGACAGGTAGGGCGGCTGCTTTCGCTTCTTCTGTTAAAGTTCCATTCGCTTTCAAAATGAAGTCGAATTTTGTTAACCATTCAGAAAAGTCTCCACTTGAAAAAGTTTTGGCCTGGCTGAAATAATTCATTCGTGTTAAATTTTAGACCTGCTACCACTTGTAAGAGTAAATTAACACGCGCGCGCGAATACTAACGACTACATAATATCAGTTATCTCTACAACAGTATTAACGATATGCTATCTAATCTACACGGCACCATGATCAATATAACCGAGGCATGGGATAAAATTAGTGAAAACAACGCGCACAAATCACAATTACAAAAAGAAAACTACGATAAAAGTTGTCAAACCTACAATTTTTACCCAAACCAAAATATTTACCTAAGGAAAATTCCAGAAAATAAAATTGACCAATTTTGGGAACCGGGATGGAAGGTTCGCTGGATATGAAACAAATGCGCCAAGATACAGAAGGATCAACGAGTAAAATACATAAGCGTGCATAGAATAAAGCCTGGCCCGTCAACACTAGACAAAGTACCCGAGGAATACGACGATTGGCATCCGCCTACTTTTACGATAGAGGAAAGAGACGAAGAGGCTCGGGATTCCCAGAGAGTGCTGAGACCTAGGAACACCCTCAAACCTCCTGTCAAATATGGTCAAACATCGGGTAACACTCAATCGGAAACGGGAAGTAGTGTGGAAGGAACGACTTGGCAGAATTCGGTAGATTAGATTATTTCTGTAATTTTCTGATTGTTGGCATATATGTTGCTATAATTGGCGACAAGGAAAAATGGTTAAAAAATTTTTCCAAACAAAAGACATTAATCTTTATATCGAAGTGTTAGAATTAAAGGCACTTGCCAAATCATGTTCGTCTGAACATCTATATGCCAACCTACTACTGGCATGTCCAGACGATCTCAGATCCCAAATTCGAACGAAACGAACAAAGGACCCTAAAAGGATGCTCATCGAAACCACGGCAATCATACGCACTTACTTCGAGATTCGAACTTCAAAAGACGCCATATTTGAAGATTTTATAAAGGCCACCCGCCATCAAAATGAAAAAATCTTAGAATTCGTCACCTCGTGTCAATCATTAATAAAACGTGCAAAACCTAATTGCAACCCAAGCGAATTTGATTTTATGATTAAAGAAAAAATTATTCAATCTTTCCCTTCAAGCCTCAAAACGATATTGTCCGCTTTTAAACCCGAACCCATTAAAAAATTTAGCGATCGATGCCATTCTTTAATCAACTCTGTTAAGGATACAGGAAAAATATTGGGAATCCAGAAAATTGGGCCCAAATCGTCCTAAGAAACCGATAACTTTTGTGCAACTTCAAGTACCCAAAGCCTCGAGAAACGTTTGTAATCAATCGAAAACTCTCTGAAAAATCTGAATCTAAAAACACATAAAAGATACTTCACAAAAAATCAAAAATGTTTCAAGTGTGGATCTTCAAACCATCTAACTAAAGACTGCCTCGGTAACGCATACTGCCAGATCTGTAAACAAAAGGGTCACCTTTCAAAGATTTGTAAAACTAAAATTATTAACAATAATACCGATAATATATCTCCCTCTTACTCTCTCTCTAATATTAAATGCCCCCGCGTTAATATATTTTTATCTCATAACTCACGAAATATTGAAGCACTAATTGACCCTGGTTCGTGCGTCTCTGTTTTACACAAAAAGCATATAGTTGGTAATATTATCGTACCCCATAATTCACATCTCGTCACAGTGAGAGGCCAGATTATACAACCACTTGGAAAAATATCAATCGAATTCAAACTTACTGACAGGCTATATTCCTGGATATTCATCGTTTTGGATAATTGCAACTTCGATTGCATAATTGGTCAAGATTTCCTTAAATCTAACAGATATATAATCGACTTAAATGATCCAAACATCTTGTTTCGCTCTAAATCTTTACTAAGCAATTTAGAGATTGCTTTAATAAAAACACACCTTACGACTATTGAAGACCTCAAGCAGAAATGGACGCATATTTTTTTAAATTCGGATATTGATAATGAATCTACTGACATTATCAAGCACAAGATAGACACAGGTACTCATCATCCTTTGAAGAATCGCCCCTATAAAATCCCCAATTCACAAGTGCATATAATGGAATCTCACATTCAGGATATGTTGAAAGCGAAAATAATAAAATCCAGCAAAAGCCCTTGGTGTTTTCCTGTCTTACTTGTAAAGAAGAAAGATGCCAATAACAGATTCTGTGTTGATTACAGAAGAATCAATTCAATCACAAAAAAGGATCAATATCTTCTGCCCAAGATAGACGAACTTATTGATCGTCTTGCTGGAGCTAATATATTTTCACTAATTGATCTTAAGAGCTGATTCTGGCAATGCGCCATGCACGAACAAGATAAGAAAAAAAACTGCCTTTTGCCCTGCCCCTAAATTCGGCTTGTATGAATTCAATGTTATGCCGTTCGGGCTAACAAATGCCTTGGCTACGTTCCAACGTCTTATGGATCGTGTACTGGGTCATGGAGACAATTACTCTATATACTTAGACGATATTATCATACATTCAAATGATATCGAATCCCATCCAATTCACCTAGAAAAAATTTTTTTATAAACTCTCAAAAGCAGGATTGGAATTGAAGTTGTCTAAATGCAAATTCCGAATATCCGAAATCAATTATTTAGGATTCCTTGTTTCAGCAGAAGGAGTCAAACCAGAAAAGTCAAAAGTAGAGCCTGTATTAAATTGGAAAAAACCTACCTGTGTTAAACAATTACAATCCTTCTTATGAGTTCGTGGATTCTATCAACATTTTATAAGAAATAATTCTCATATCACCTCACCATTCTATAGACTACTCAGGAAATCCATTCCACGGTCATGGAACGAATCATGCGAAAATTCATTCAACGAATTAAAAAAATAATTGAGTATAATGCCTTCTTTAAATTATCCAAATTGGGATATATCTTTTAGAATACACTGTGACGCATCTGACACAGCAATTGGAGCTACGATCTCTCAACTTATAGACAATATAGATAAACCGATTGAATTTTTTGGTAGAACACTCAACTCTGCTCAAAGGAATTATTCAACTTCTGATAAGGAATGCCTTGCCCTAGTATTAGCCATCAAGAAATTTCGTTATTATATATATGGAAGTAAGTTTTATATCTTTACTGATCACAACCCTCTCAAATATCTTAAATCTATTAAAGAAATTCATGGAAGAAGAGCTCGCTTGATTCTTGAAATCGAAGAATACGATTTTGAAATACACCACATACCTGGTGATAAAAATATAGTCGCAGACGGATTATCCAAATCATTGGCTGCGTTAGAAATACAGACATCAATTACCTTATCTGAAGAACAAAAAAATGACCCAAAAATATCGATTTTGATGAACTCTATCTCGAATGGAATACCAATAGAAAAATCAGACGACGAGGAAATTAATATCTTTACGAAAAAACGCAAAAAACTTTCAATCGTTAATAGTGTTTTACATCACAAATCCCGAAGAGGCCTTCATCCCGTCATACCATCACGACTCAGGAAAGAACTTTTTGAAAGTTGCCACTCTAAATCTTAATCCCATATGGAAGTTAATAAAACTCTCAATGCTATTCGAGATATATGCTATTGGCCCAAAATGGACATAGATATATCACTCTGTATCGAGGAATGCGAATCATGTCAACTAAATAAACATCGTAATTTTACCCCTAAGTCAACTCTTACACTGTTAGCTTTTAAACAAGGCATCGAACTTTGGGAAGTCGATTTTATGGGCCCATTACCTATCACTATAAACGGAAACAGATACATAATCGTGTTTATAAATACATTCACAAAATGGGTAGAGGCTCTTGCAGTACTGGACCAATCAGCTACCACTGCATTAAAAGCCATACTCGATTGTGTAGTGTCGAGGTTTGGAATAGCAGATCGGATCCACTCTGATCAAGGTAGACACTTTGAAGCGGATATTTCTAAGGGTCTATGTCTAACCCTATGTATAAAAAAATCCCGTACTACACCCTACCACCCTTCAGGAAATGGAAATGTAGAACGTGAAAATAGAGCAATAAAGGAGATGCTAAGGCATTACGTGAATTCCTATAAGGATGATTGGGACATTTACCTTAGTATTGTACTATACGCAATCAGATCATTCCAAAATGCCATCACAAAATTTTGCCCAGCAGAACTCACCCCCGGAAGGAAACTGAAAACACTAGCCAAATTAGAATTTTGCGATGTAAATAACACTCAGGTTGCAGAAATACCATCAAATAATATTCCGAAACTCGAAGAACTTACTGAGAAATTAAAATCGATTTGGGAATGTGCTTCACGAAATTTTAATAACGCTCTAACAGCTTTCAAAAAACAACACGACAACCACTCACACGAAAAACAATTCAAACCAGGAA
>JBBNEX010000268.1:0-38615 GCA_038021265.1 Cyprinella venusta | reverse complement strand
TAAGGGGTAACACTGTCATTTTTTTTTTTTTGGCCGAAATTTTGACCCCCTCCGATCTTCTTGAAACTCTGGATTCTGACAGAGGGCTACGAGACTTCGACCAACGCGCAAAAATTGCGGCTCTAGACCCTTCCAGAGCCGAGATATCGAAGGTCAAAATTTGGACCTGAAAAAAAAAACATAAGGGGTAACACTGTCATTTTTATTTTTTGGCCGAAATTTTGACCCCCTCCGATCTTCTTGAAACTCTGGATTCTGACAGAGGGCCACGAGACTTCGACCAACGCGCAAAAATTGCGGCTCTAGACCCTTCCAGAGCCGAGATATCGAAGGTCAAAATTTGGACCTGAAAAAAAAAACATAAGGGGTAACACTGTCATTTTTTTTTTTTTGGCCGAAATTTTGACCCCCTCCGATCTTCTTGAAACTCTGGATTCTGACAGAGGGCCACGAGACTTCGACCAACGCGCAAAAATTGTGGCTCTAGACCCTTCCAGAGCCGAGATATCGAAGGTCAAAATTTGGACCTGAAAAAAAAACATAAGGGGTAACACTGTCATTTTTTTTTTTTGGCCGAAATTTTGACCCCCTCCGATCTTCTTGAAACTCTGGATTCTGACAGAGGGCCACGAGACTTCGACCAACGCGCAAAAATGGAGGCTCTAGACCCTTCCAGAGCCGAGATATCGAAGGTCAAAATTTGGACCTGAAAAAAAAACATAAGGGGTAACACTGTCATTTTTTTTTTTTGGCCGAAATTTTGACCCCCTCCGATCTTCTTGAAACTCTGGATTCTGACAGAGGGCTACGAGACTTCGACCAACGCGCAAAAATTGCGGCTCTAGACCCTTCCAGAGCCGAGATATCGAAGGTCAAAATTTGGACCTGAAAAAAAAACATAAGGGGTAACACTGTCATTTTTTTTTTGGCCGAAATTTTGACCCCCTCCGATCTTCTTGAAACTCTGGATTCTGACAGAGGGCCACGAGACTTCGACCAACGCGCAAAAATTGCGGCTCTAGACCCTTCCAGAGCCGAGATATCGAAGGTCAAAATTTGGACCTGAAAAAAAAACATAAGGGGTAACACTGTCATTTTTTTTTTTTGGCCGAAATTTTGACCCCCTCCGATCTTCTTGAAACTCTGGATTCTGACAGAGGGCCACGAGACTTCGACCAACGCGCAAAAATTGCGGCTCTAGACAATTCCAGAGCCGAGATATCGAAGGTCAAAATTTGGACCTGAAAAAAAAACATAAGGGGTAACACTGTCATTTTTTTTTTGGCCGAAATTTTGACCCCCTCCGATCTTCTTGAAACTCTGGATTCTGACAGAGGGCCACGAGACTTCGACCAACGCGCAAAAATTGCGGCTCTAGACCCTTCCAGAGCCGAGATATCGAAGGTCAAAATTTGGACCTGAAAAAAAAACATAAGGGGTAACACTGTCATTTTTTTTTTTTGGCCGAAATTTTGACCCCCTCCGATCTTCTTGAAACTCTGGATTCTGACAGAGGGCCACGAGACTTCGACCAACGCGCAAAAATTGCGGCTCTAGACCCTTCCAGAGCCGAGATATCGAAGGTCAAAATTTGGACCTGAAAAAAAAAACATAAGGGGTAACACTGTCATTTTTTTTTTTTTTGGCCGAAATTTTGACCCCCTCCGATCTTCTTGAAACTCTGGATTCTGACAGAGGGCCACGAGACTTCGACCAACGCGCAAAAATTGCGGCTCTAGACCCTTCCAGAGCCGAGATATCGAAGGTCAAAATTTGGACCTGAAAAAAAAACATAAGGGGTAACACTGTCATTTTTTTTTTTGGCCGAAATTTTGACCCCCTCCGATCTTCTTGAAACTCTGGATTCTGACAGAGGGCCACGAGACTTCGACCAACGCGCAAAAATTGTGGCTCTACACCCTTCCAGAGCCGAGATATCGAAGGTCAAAAATTGGACCTGAAAAAAAAACATAAGGGGTAACACTGTCATTTTTTTTTTTTGGCCGAAATTTTGACCCCCTCCGATCTTCTTGAAACTCTGGATTCTGACAGAGGGCCACGAGACTTCGACCAACGCGCAAAAATGGAGGCTCTAGACCCTTCCAGAGCCGAGATATCGAAGGTCAAAATTTGGACCTGAAAAAAAAACATAAGGGGTAACACTGTCATTTTTTTTTTTTGGCCGAAATTTTGACCCCCTCCGATCTTCTTGAAACTCTGGATTCTGACAGAGGGCTACGAGACTTCGACCAACGCGCAAAAATTGCGGCTCTAGACCCTTCCAGAGCCGAGATATCGAAGGTCAAAATTTGGACCTGAAAAAAAACATAAGGGGTAACACTGTCATTTTTTTTTTTTGGCCGAAATTTTGACCCCCTCCGATCTTCTTGAAACTCTGGATTCTGACAGAGGGCCACGAGACTTCGACCAACGCGCAAAAATGGAGGCTCTAGACCCTTCCAGAGCCGAGATATCGAAGGTCAAAATTTGGACCTGAAAAAAAAACATAAGGGGTAACACTGTCATTTTTTTTTTTGGCCGAAATTTTGACCCCCTCCGATCTTCTTGAAACTCTGGATTCTGACAGAGGGCCACGAGACTTCGACCAACGCGCAAAAATGGAGGCTCTAGACCCTTCCAGAGCCGAGATATCGAAGGTCAAAATTTGGACCTGAAAAAAAAACATAAGGGGTAACACTGTCATTTTTTTTTTTGGCCGAAATTTTGACCCCCTCCGATCTTCTTGAAACTCTGGATTCTGACAGAGGGCCACGAGACTTCGACCAACGCGCAAAAATTGCGGCTCTAGACCCTTCCAGAGCCGAGATATCGAAGGTCAAAATTTGGACCTGAAAAAAAAACATAAGGGGTAACACTGTCATTTTTTTTTTTGGCCGAAATTTTGACCCCCTCCGATCTTCTTGAAACTCTGGATTCTGACAGAGGGCCACGAGACTTCGACCAACGCGCAAAAATTGCGGCTCTAGACCCTTCCAGAGCCGAGATATCGAAGGTCAAAATTTGGACCTGAAAAAAAAAACATAAGGGGTAACACTGTCATTTTTTTTTTTTTGGCCGAAATTTTGACCCCCTCCGATCTTCTTGAAACTCTGGATTCTGACAGAGGGCCACGAGACTTCGACCAACGCGCAAAAATTGCGGCTCTAGACCCTTCCAGAGCCGAGATATCGAAGGTCAAAATTTGGACCTGAAAAAAAAACATAAGGGGTAACACTGTCATTTTTTTTTTTTTGGCCGAAATTTTGACCCCCTCCGATCTTCTTGAAACTCTGGATTCTGACAGAGGGCCACGAGACTTCGACCAACGCGCAAAAATGGAGGCTCTAGACCCTTCCAGAGCCGAGATATCGAAGGTCAAAATTTGGACCTGAAAAAAAACATAAGGGGTAACACTGTCATTTTTTTTTTTTGGCCGAAATTTTGACCCCCTCCGATCTTCTTGAAACTCTGGATTCTGACAGAGGGCCACGAGACTTCGACCAACGCGCAAAAATTGCGGCTCTAGACCCTTCCAGAGCCGAGATATCGAAGGTCAAAATTTGGACCTGAAAAAAAAACATAAGGGGTAACACTGTCTTTTTTTTTTTTTTGGCCGAAATTTTGACCCCCTCCGATCTTCTTGAAACTCTGGATTCTGACAGAGGGCCACGAGACTTCGACCAACGCGCAAAAATTGTGGCTCTAGACCCTTCCAGAGCCGAGATATCGAAGGTCAAAATTTGGACCTGAAAAAAAAACATAAGGGGTAACACTGTCATTTTTTTTTTTTGGCCGAAATTTTGACCCCCTCCGATCTTCTTGAAACTCTGGATTCTGACAGAGGGCCACGAGACTTCGACCAACGCGCAAAAATGGAGGCTCTAGACCCTTCCAGAGCCGAGATATCGAAGGTCAAAATTTGGACCTGAAAAAAAAACATAAGGGGTAACACTGTCATTTTTTTTTTTTTGGCCGAAATTTTGACCCCCTCCGATCTTCTTGAAACTCTGGATTCTGACAGAGGGCTACGAGACTTCGACCAACGCGCAAAAATTGCGGCTCTAGACCCTTCCAGAGCCGAGATATCGAAGGTCAAAATTTGGACCTGAAAAAAAAACATAAGGGGTAACACTGTCATTTTTTTTTTGGCCGAAATTTTGACCCCCTCCGATCTTCTTGAAACTCTGGATTCTGACAGAGGGCCACGAGACTTCGACCAACGCGCAAAAATTGCGGCTCTAGACCCTTCCAGAGCCGAGATATCGAAGGTCAAAATTTGGACCTGAAAAAAAAACATAAGGGGTAACACTGTCATTTTTTTTTTTTGGCCGAAATTTTGACCCCCTCCGATCTTCTTGAAACTCTGGATTCTGACAGAGGGCCACGAGACTTCGACCAACGCGCAAAAATTGCGGCTCTAGACAATTCCAGAGCCGAGATATCGAAGGTCAAAATTTGGACCTGAAAAAAAAACATAAGGGGTAACACTGTCATTTTTTTTTGGCCGAAATTTTGACCCCCTCCGATCTTCTTGAAACTCTGGATTCTGACAGAGGGCCACGAGACTTCGACCAACGCGCAAAAATTGCGGCTCTAGACCCTTCCAGAGCCGAGATATCGAAGGTCAAAATTTGGACCTGAAAAAAAAACATAAGGGGTAACACTGTCATTTTTTTTTTTGGCCGAAATTTTGACCCCCTCCGATCTTCTTGAAACTCTGGATTCTGACAGAGGGCCACGAGACTTCGACCAACGCGCAAAAATTGCGGCTCTAGACCCTTCCAGAGCCGAGATATCGAAGGTCAAAATTTGGACCTGAAAAAAAAAACATAAGGGGTAACACTGTCATTTTTTTTTTTTTTGGCCGAAATTTTGACCCCCTCCGATCTTCTTGAAACTCTGGATTCTGACAGAGGGCCACGAGACTTCGACCAACGCGCAAAAATTGCGGCTCTAGACCCTTCCAGAGCCGAGATATCGAAGGTCAAAATTTGGACCTGAAAAAAAAACATAAGGGGTAACACTGTCATTTTTTTTTTTGGCCGAAATTTTGACCCCCTCCGATCTTCTTGAAACTCTGGATTCTGACAGAGGGCCACGAGACTTCGACCAACGCGCAAAAATTGTGGCTCTACACCCTTCCAGAGCCGAGATATCGAAGGTCAAAAATTGGACCTGAAAAAAAAACATAAGGGGTAACACTGTCATTTTTTTTTTTTGGCCGAAATTTTGACCCCCTCCGATCTTCTTGAAACTCTGGATTCTGACAGAGGGCCACGAGACTTCGACCAACGCGCAAAAATGGAGGCTCTAGACCCTTCCAGAGCCGAGATATCGAAGGTCAAAATTTGGACCTGAAAAAAAAACATAAGGGGTAACACTGTCATTTTTTTTTTTTGGCCGAAATTTTGACCCCCTCCGATCTTCTTGAAACTCTGGATTCTGACAGAGGGCTACGAGACTTCGACCAACGCGCAAAAATTGCGGCTCTAGACCCTTCCAGAGCCGAGATATCGAAGGTCAAAATTTGGACCTGAAAAAAAAAAAAAAGGGGTAACACTGTCATTTTTATTTTTCGGCCGAAATTTTGACCCCCTCCGATCTTCTTGAAACTCTGGATTCTGACAGAGGGCCACGAGACTTCGACCAACGCGCAAAAATGGAGGCTCTAGACCCTTCCAGAGCCGAGATATCGAAGGTCAAAATTTGGACCTGAAAAAAAAACATAAGGGGTAACACTGTCATTTTTTTTTTTGGCCGAAATTTTGACCCCCTCCGATCTTCTTGAAACTCTGGATTCTGACAGAGGGCCACGAGACTTCGACCAACGCGCAAAAATGGAGGCTCTAGACCCTTCCAGAGCCGAGATATCGAAGGTCAAAATTTGGACCTGAAAAAAAAACATAAGGGGTAACACTGTCATTTTTTTTTTTGGCCGAAATTTTGACCCCCTCCGATCTTCTTGAAACTCTGGATTCTGACAGAGGGCCACGAGACTTCGACCAACGCGCAAAAATTGCGGCTCTAGACCCTTCCAGAGCCGAGATATCGAAGGTCAAAATTTGGACCTGAAAAAAAAACATAAGGGGTAACACTGTCATTTTTTTTTTTGGCCGAAATTTTGACCCCCTCCGATCTTCTTGAAACTCTGGATTCTGACAGAGGGCCACGAGACTTCGACCAACGCGCAAAAATTGCGGCTCTAGACCCTTCCAGAGCCGAGATATCGAAGGTCAAAATTTGGACCTGAAAAAAAAAAACATAAGGGGTAACACTGTCATTTTTTTTTTTTTGGCCGAAATTTTGACCCCCTCCGATCTTCTTGAAACTCTGGATTCTGACAGAGGGCCACGAGACTTCGACCAACGCGCAAAAATTGCGGCTCTAGACCCTTCCAGAGCCGAGATATCGAAGGTCAAAATTTGGACCTGAAAAAAAAACATAAGGGGTAACACTGTCATTTTTTTTTTTTTGGCCGAAATTTTGACCCCCTCCGATCTTCTTGAAACTCTGGATTCTGACAGAGGGCCACGAGACTTCGACCAACGCGCAAAAATGGAGGCTCTAGACCCTTCCAGAGCCGAGATATCGAAGGTCAAAATTTGGACCTGAAAAAAAACATAAGGGGTAACACTGTCATTTTTTTTTTTTGGCCGAAATTTTGACCCCCTCCGATCTTCTTGAAACTCTGGATTCTGACAGAGGGCTACGAGACTTCGACCAACGCGCAAAAATTGCGGCTCTAGACCCTTCCAGAGCCGAGATATCGAAGGTCAAAATTTGGACCTGAAAAAAAAACATAAGGGGTAACACTGTCATTTTTTTTTTTTGGCCGAAATTTTGACCCCCTCCGATCTTCTTGAAACTCTGGATTCTGACAGAGGGCCACGAGACTTCGACCAACGCGCAAAAATTGCGGCTCTAGACCCTTCCAGAGCCGAGATATCGAAGGTCAAAATTTGGACCTGAAAAAAAAAACATAAGGGGTAACACTGTCATTTTTTTTTTTTGGCCGAAATTTTGACCCCCTCCGATCTTCTTGAAACTCTGGATTCTGACAGAGGGCCACGAGACTTCGACCAACGCGCAAAAATGGAGGCTCTAGACCCTTCCAGAGCCGAGATATCGAAGGTCAAAATTTAGACCTGAAAAAAAAACATAAGGGGTAACACTGTCATTTTTTTTTTTGGCCGAAATTTTGACCCCCTCCGATCTTCTTGAAACTCTGGATTCTGACAGAGGGCCACGAGACTTCGACCAACGCGCAAAAATGGAGGCTCTAGACCCTTCCAGAGCCGAGATATCGAAGGTCAAAATTTGGACCTGAAAAAAAAACATAAGGGGTAACACTGTCATTTTTTTTTTTTGGCCGAAATTTTGACCCCCTCCGATCTTCTTGAAACTCTGGATTCTGACAGAGGGCTACGAGACTTCGACCAACGCGCAAAAATTGCGGCTCTAGACCCTTCCAGAGCCGAGATATCGAAGGTCAAAATTTGGACCTGAAAAAAAAAACATAAGGGGTAACACTGTCATTTTTATTTTTTGGCCGAAATTTTGACCCCCTCCGATCTTCTTGAAACTCTGGATTCTGACAGAGGGCCACGAGACTTCGACCAACGCGCAAAAATGGAGGCTCTAGACCCTTCCAGAGCCGAGATATCGAAGGTCAAAATTTGGACCTGAAAAAAAAACATAAGGGGTAACACTGTCATTTTTTTTTTTTGGCCGAAATTTTGACCCCCTCCGATCTTCTTGAAACTCTGGATTCTGACAGAGGGCCACGAGACTTCGACCAACGCGCAAAAATGGAGGCTCTAGACCCTTCCAGAGCCGAGATATCGAAGGTCAAAATTTGGACCTGAAAAAAAAACATAAGGGGTAACACTGTCATTTTTTTTTTTGGCCGAAATTTTGACCCCCTCCGATCTTGTTGAAACTCTGGATTCTGACAGAGGGCCACGAGACTTCGACCAACGCGCAAAAATTGCGGCTCTAGACCCTTCCAGAGCCGAGATATCGAAGGTCAAAATTTGGACCTGAAAAAAAAACATAAGGGGTAACACTGTCATTTTTTTTTTTTGGCCGAAATTTTGACCCCCTCCGATCTTCTTGAAACTCTGGATTCTGACAGAGGGCCACGAGACTTCGACCAACGCGCAAAAATTGTGGCTCTAGACCCTTCCAGAGCCGAGATATCGAAGGTCAAAATTTGGACCTGAAAAAAAAACATAAGGGGTAACACTGTCATTTTTTTTTTTTGGCCGAAATTTTGACCCCCTCCGATCTTCTTGAAACTCTGGATTCTGACAGAGGGCCACGAGACTTCGACCAACGCGCAAAAATGGAGGCTCTAGACCCTTCCAGAGCCGAGATATCGAAGGTCAAAATTTGGACCTGAAAAAAAAACATAAGGGGTAACACTGTCATTTTTTTTTTGGCCGAAATTTTGACCCCCTCCGATCTTCTTGAAACTCTGGATTCTGACAGAGGGCTACGAGACTTCGACCAACGCGCAAAAATTGCGGCTCTAGACCCTTCCAGAGCCGAGATATCGAAGGTCAAAATTTGGACCTGAAAAAAAAACATAAGGGGTAACACTGTCATTTTTTTTTTTGGCCGAAATTTTGACCCCCTCCGATCTTCTTGAAACTCTGGATTCTGACAGAGGGCCACGAGACTTCGACCAACGCGCAAAAATTGCGGCTCTAGACCCTTCCAGAGCCGAGATATCGAAGGTCAAAATTTGGACCTGAAAAAAAAAAACATAAGGGGTAACACTGTCATTTTTTTTTTTTGGCCGAAATTTTGACCCCCTCCGATCTTCTTGAAACTCTGGATTCTGACAGAGGGCCACGAGACTTCGACCAACGCGCAAAAATTGCGGCTCTAGACCCTTCCAGAGCCGAGATATCGAAGGTCAAAATTTGGACCTGAAAAAAAAACATAAGGGGTAACACTGTCATTTTTTTTTTGGCCGAAATTTTGACCCCCTCCGATCTTCTTGAAACTCTGGATTCTGACAGAGGGCCACGAGACTTCGACCAACGCGCAAAAAATGCGGCTCTAGACCCTTCCAGAGCCGAGATATCGAAGGTCAAAATTTGGACCTGAAAAAAAAACATAAGGGGTAACACTGTCATTTTTTTTTTTTGGCCGAAATTTTGACCCCCTCCGATCTTCTTGAAACTCTGGATTCTGACAGAGGGCCACGAGACTTCGACCAACGCGCAAAAATTGCGGCTCTAGACCCTTCCAGAGCCGAGATATCGAAGGTCAAAATTTGGACCTGAAAAAAAAAACATAAGGGGTAACACTGTCATTTTTTTTTTTTTGGCCGAAATTTTGACCCCCTCCGATCTTCTTGAAACTCTGGATTCTGACAGAGGGCCACGAGACTTCGACCAACGCGCAAAAATTGCGGCTCTAGACCCTTCCAGAGCCGAGATATCGAAGGTCAAAATTTGGACCTGAAAAAAAAAACATAAGGGGTAACACTGTCATTTTTTTTTTTAGCCGAAATTTTGACCCCCTCCGATCTTCTTGAAACTCTGGATTCTGACAGAGGGCCACGAGACTTCGACCAACGCGCAAAAATTGTGGCTCTACACCCTTCCAGAGCCGAGATATCGAAGGTCAAAATTTGGACCTGAAAAAAAAACATAAGGGGTAACACTGTCATTTTTTTTTTTGGCCGAAATTTTGACCCCCTCCGATCTTCTTGAAACTCTGGATTCTGACAGAGGGCCACGAGACTTCGACCAACGCGCAAAAATGGAGGCTCTAGACCCTTCCAGAGCCGAGATATCGAAGGTCAAAATTTGGACCTGAAAAAAAAACATAAGGGGTAACACTGTCATTTTTTTTTTTTGGCCGAAATTTTGACCCCCTCCGATCTTCTTGAAACTCTGGATTCTGACAGAGGGCTACGAGACTTCGACCAACGCGCAAAAATTGCGGCTCTAGACCCTTCCAGAGCCGAGATATCGAAGGTCAAAATTTGGACCTGAAAAAAAAAACATAAGGGGTAACACTGTCATTTTTATTTTTTGGCCGAAATTTTGACCCCCTCCGATCTTCTTGAAACTCTGGATTCTGACAGAGGGCCACGAGACTTCGACCAACGCGCAAAAATGGAGGCTCTAGACCCTTCCAGAGCCGAGATATCGAAGGTCAAAATTTGGACCTGAAAAAAAAACATAAGGGGTAACACTGTCATTTTTTTTTTTTGGCCGAAATTTTGACCCCCTCCGATCTTCTTGAAACTCTGGATTCTGACAGAGGGCCACGAGACTTCGACCAACGCGCAAAAATGGAGGCTCTAGACCCTTCCAGAGCCGAGATATCGAAGGTCAAAATTTGGACCTGAAAAAAAAACATAAGGGGTAACACTGTCATTTTTTTTTTGGCCGAAATTTTGACCCCCTCCGATCTTCTTGAAACTCTGGATTCTGACAGAGGGCCACGAGACTTCGACCAACGCGCAAAAATTGCGGCTCTAGACCCTTCCAGAGCCGAGATATCGAAGGTCAAAATTTGGACCTGAAAAAAAAACATAAGGGGTAACACTGTCATTTTTTTTTTTGGCCGAAATTTTGACCCCCTCCGATCTTCTTGAAACTCTGGATTCTGACAGAGGGTCACGAGACTTCGACCAACGCGCAAAAATTGCGGCTCTAGACCCTTCCAGAGCCGAGATATCGAAGGTCAAAATTTGGACCTGAAAAAAAAAACATAAGGGGTAACACTATCATTTTTTTTTTTTTTGGCCGAAATTTTGACCCCCTCCGATCTTCTTGAAACTCTGGATTCTGACAGAGGGCCACGAGACTTCGACCAACGCGCAAAAATTGCGGCTCTAGACCCTTCCAGAGCCGAGATATCGAAGGTCAAAATTTGGACCTGAAAAAAAAACATAAGGGGTAACACTGTCATTTTTTTTTTTTGGCCGAAATTTTGACCCCCTCCGATCTTCTTGAAACTCTGGATTCTGACAGAGGGCCACGAGACTTCGACCAACGCGCAAAAATTGTGGCTCTAGACCCTTCCAGAGCCGAGATATCGAAGGTCAAAATTTGGACCTGAAAAAAAAACATAAGGGGTAACACTGTCATTTTTTTTTTTTGGCCGAAATTTTGACCCCCTCCGATCTTCTTGAAACTCTGGATTCTGACAGAGGGCCACGAGACTTCGACCAACGCGCAAAAATGGAGGCTCTAGACCCTTCCAGAGCCGAGATATCGAAGGTCAAAATTTGGACCTGAAAAAAAACATAAGGGGTAACACTGTCATTTTTTTTTTTTTGGCCGAAATTTTGACCCCCTCCGATCTTCTTGAAACTCTGGATTCTGACAGAGGGCTACGAGACTTCGACCAACGCGCAAAAATTGCGGCTCTAGACCCTTCCAGAGCCGAGATATCGAAGGTCAAAATTTGGACCTGAAAAAAAAACATAAGGGGTAACACTGTCATTTTTTTTTTTTGGCCGAAATTTTGACCCCCTCCGATCTTCTTGAAACTCTGGATTCTGACAGAGGGCCACGAGACTTCGACCAACGCGCAAAAATTGCGGCTCTAGACCCTTCCAGAGCCGAGATATCGAAGGTCAAAATTTGGACCTGAAAAAAAAAACATAAGGGGTAACACTGTCATTTTTTTTTTTTGGCCGAAATTTTGACCCCCTCCGATCTTCTTGAAACTCTGGATTCTGACAGAGGGCCACGAGACTTCGACCAACGCGCAAAAATTGCGGCTCTAGACCCTTCCAGAGCCGAGATATCGAAGGTCAAAATTTGGACCTGAAAAAAAAACATAAGGGGTAACACTGTCATTTTTTTTTTGGCCGAAATTTTGACCCCCTCCGATCTTCTTGAAACTCTGGATTCTGACAGAGGGCCACGAGACTTCGACCAACGCGCAAAAATGGAGGCTCTAGACCCTTCCAGAGCCGAGATATCGAAGGTCAAAATTTGGACCTGAAAAAAAAAACATAAGGGGTAACACTGTCATTTTTTTTTTTTTGGCCGAAATTTTGACCCCCTCCGATCTTCTTGAAACTCTGGATTCTGACAGAGGGCCACGAGACTTCGACCAACGCGCAAAAATTGCGGCTCTAGACCCTTCCAGAGCCGAGATATCGAAGGTCAAAATTTGGACCTGAAAAAAAAACATAAGGGGTAACACTGTCATTTTTTTTTTGGCCGAAATTTTGACCCCCTCCGATCTTCTTGAAACTCTGGATTCTGACAGAGGGCCACGAGACTTCGACCAACGCGCAAAAATGGAGGCTCTAGACCCTTCCAGAGCCGAGATATCGAAGGTCAAAATTTAGACCTGAAAAAAAAACATAAGGGGTAACACTGTCATTTTTTTTTTTGGCCGAAATTTTGACCCCCTCCGATCTTCTTGAAACTCTGGATTCTGACAGAGGGCCACGAGACTTCGACCAACTCGCAAAAATTGCGGCTCTAGACCCTTCCAGAGCCGAAATATCGAAAGTCAAAATTTGGACCTGAAAAAAAAAACATAAGGGGTAACACTGTCATTTTTTTTTTTGGCCGAAATTTTGACCCCCTCCGATCTTCTTGAAACTCTGGATTCTGACAGAGGGCCACGAGACTTCGACCAACGCGCAAAAATTGCGGCTCTAGACCCTTCCAGAGCCGAGATATCGAAGGTCAAAATTTGGACCTGAAAAAAAAACATAAGGGGTAACACTGTCATTTTTTTTTTGGCCGAAATTTTGACCCCCTCCGATCTTCTTGAAACTCTGGATTCTGACAGAGGGCCACGAGACTTCGACCAACGCGCAAAAATTGCGGCTCTAGACCCTTCCAGAGCTGAGATATCGAAGGTCAAAATTTGGACCTGAAAAAAAAAACATAAGGGGTAACACTGTCATTTTTTTTTTTGGCCGAAATTTTGACCCCCTCCGATCTTCTTGAAACTCTGGATTCTGACAGAGGGCCACGAGACTTCGACCAACGCGCAAAAATGGAGGCTCTAGACCCTTCCAGAGCCGAGATATCGAAGGTCAAAATTTGGACCTGAAAAAAAAACATAAGGGGTAACACTGTGATTTTTTTTTTTTGGCCGAAATTTTGACCCCCTCCGATCTTCTTGAAACTCTGGATTCTGACAGAGGGCCACGAGACTTCGACCAACGCGCAAAAATGGAGGCTCTAGACCCTTCCAGAGCCGAGATATCGAAGGTCAAAATTTGGACCTGAAAAAAAAACATAAGGGGTAACACTGTCATTTTTTTTTTTTTGGCCGAAATTTTGACCCCCTCCGATCTTCTTGAAACTCTGGATTCTGACAGAGGGCCACGAGACTTCGACCAACGCGCAAAAATTGCGGCTCTAGACCCTTCCAGAGCCGAGATATCGAAGGTCAAAATTTGGACCTGAAAAAAAACATAAGGGGTAACACTGTCATTTTTTTTTTTTGGCCCGAAATTTGACCCCCTCCGATCTTCTTGAAACTCTGGATTCTGACAGAGGGCCACGAGACTTCGACCAACGCGCAAAAATTGCGGCTCTAGACCCTTCCAGAGCCGAGATATCGAAGGTCAAAATTTGGACCTGAAAAAAAAACATAAGGGGTAACACTGTCATTTTTTTTTTTGGCCGAAATTTTGACCCCCTCCGATCTTCTTGAAACTCTGGATTCTGACAGAGGGCCACGAGACTTCGACCAACGCGCAAAAATGGAGGCTCTAGACCCTTCCAGAGCCGAGATATCGAAGGTCAAAATTTGGACCTGAAAAAAAAACATAAGGGGTAACACTGTCATTTTTTTTTTTTTTGGCCAAAATTTTGACCCCCTCCGATCTTCTTGAAACTCTGGATTCTGACAGAGGGCCACGAGACTTCGACCAACGCGCAAAAATTGCGGCTCTAGACCCTTCCAGAGCCGAGATATCTAAGGTCAAAATTTGGACCTGAAAAAAAAAACATAAGGGGTAACACTGTCATTTTTTTTTTGGCCGAAATTTTGACCCCCTCCAATCTTCTTGAAACTCTGGATTCTGACAGAGGGCCACGAGACTTCGACCAACGCGCAAAAATTGTGGCTCTAGACCCTTCCAGAGCCGAGATATCGAAGGTCAAAATTTGGACCTGAAAAAAAAAACATAAGGGGTAACACTGTCATTTTTTTTTTTTGGCCGAAATTTTGACCCCCTCCGATCTCCATGAAACTCTGGATTCTGACAGAGGGCCACGAGACTTCGACCAACGCGCAAAAATTGCGGCTCTAGACCCTTCCAGAGCCGAGATATCGAAGGTCAAAATTTGGACCTGAAAAAAAAACATAAGGGGTAACACTGTCATTTTTTTTTTTTGGCCGAAATTTTGACCCCCTCCGATCTTCTTGAAACTCTGGATTCTGACAGAGGGCCACGAGACTTCGACCAACGCGCAAAAATTGCGGCTCTAGACCCTTCCAGAGCCGAGATATCGAAGGTCAAAATTTGGACCTGAAAAAAAACCATAAGGGGTAACACTGTCATTTTTTTTTTTTGGCCGAAATTTTGACCCCCTCCGATCTTCTTGAAACTCTGGATTCTGACAGAGGGCCACGAGACTTCGACCAACGCGCAAAAATTGCGGCTCTAGACCCTTCCAGAGCCGAGATATCGAAGGTCAAAATTTGGACCTGAAAAAAAAACATAAGGGGTAACACTGTCATTTTTTTTTTTTTGGCCGAAATTTTGACCCCCTCCGATCTTCTTGAAACTCTGGATTCTGACAGAGGGCCACGAGACTTCGACAAACGCGCAAAAATGGAGGCTCTAGACCCTTCCAGAGCCGAGATATCGAAGGTCAAAATTTGGACCTGAAAAAAAAAACATAAGGGGTAACACTGTCATTTATTTTTTTTTGGACGAAATTTTGACCCCCTCCGATCTTCTTGAAACTCTGGATTCTGACAGAGGGCCACGAGACTTCGACCAACGCGCAAAAATTGCGGCTCTAGACCCTTCCAGAGCCGAGATATCGAAGGTCAAAATTTGGACCTGAAAAAAAAACATAAGGGGTAACACTGTCATTTTTTTTTTTTGACCGAAATTTTGACCCCCTCCGATCTTCTTGAAACTCTGGATTCTGACAGAGGGCCACGAGACTTCGACCAACGCGCAAAAATTGCGGCTCTAGACCCTTCCAGAGCCGAGATATCGAAGGTCAAAATTTGGACCTGAAAAAAAAACATAAGGGGTAACACTGTCATTTTTTTTTTTTGGCCGAAATTTTGACCCCCTCCGATCTTCTTGAAACTCTGGATTCTGACAGAGGGCCACGAGACTTCGACCAACACGCAAAAATTGCGGCTCTAGACCCTTCCAGAGCCGAGATATCGAAGGTCAAAATTTGGACCTGAAAAAAAAACATAAGGGGTAACACTGTCATTTTTTTTTTTGGCCGAAATTTTGACCCCCTCCGATCTTCTTGAAACTCTGGATTCTGACAGAGGGCCACGAGACTTCGACCAACGCGCAAAAATGGAGGCTCTAGACCCTTCCAGAGCCGAGATATCGAAGGTCAAAATTTGGACCTGAAAAAAAAACATAAGGGGTAACACTGTCATTTTTTTTTTTGGCCGAAATTTTGACCCCCTCCGATCTTCTTGAAACTCTGGATTCTGACAGAGGGCCACGAGACTTCGACCAACGCGCAAAAATTGCGGCTCTAGACCCTTCCAGAGCCGAGATATCGAAGGTCAAAATTTGGACCTGAAAAAAAAACATAAGGGGTAACACTGTCATTTTTTTTTTTTGGCCGAAATTTTGACCCCCTCCGATCTTCTTGAAACTCTGGATTCTGACAGAGGGCCACGAGACTTCGACCAACGCGCAAAAATGGAGGCTCTAGACCCTTCCAGAGCCGAGATATCGAAGGTCAAAATTTGGACCTGAAAAAAAAAACATAAGGGGTAACACTGTCATTTTTTTTTTTTTGGCCGAAATTTTGACCCCCTCCGATCTTCTTGAAACTCTGGATTCTGACAGAGGGCCACGAGACTTCGACCAACGCGCAAAAATTGCGGCTCTAGACCCTTCCAGAGCCGAGATATCGAAGGTCAAAATTTGGACCTGAAAAAAAAACATAAGGGGTAACACTGTCATTTTTTTTTTTTGGCCGAAATTTTGACCCCCTCCGATCTTCTTGAAACTCTGGATTCTGACAGAGGGCCACGAGACTTCGACCAACGCGCAAAAATTGCGGCTCTAGACCCTTCCAGAGCCGAGATATCGAAGGTCAAAATTTGGACCTGAAAAAAAACATAAGGGGTAACACTGTCATTTTTTTTTTTGGCCGAAATTTTGACCCCCTCCGATCTTCTTGAAACTCTGGATTCTGACAGAGGGCCACGAGACTTCGACCAACGCGCAAAAATTGCGGCTCTAGACCCTTTCCAGAGCCGAGATATCGAAGGTCAAAATTTGGACCTGAAAAAAAAACATAAGGGGTAACACTGTCATTTTTTTTTTTTGGCCGAAATTTTGACCCCCTCCGATCTTCTTGAAACTCTGGATTCTGACAGAGGGCCACGAGACTTCGACCAACGCGCAAAAATTGCGGCTCTAGACCCTTCCAGAGCCGAGATATCGAAGGTCAAAATTTGGACCTGAAAAAAAAACATAAGGGGTAACACTGTCATTTTTTTTTTTGGCCGAAATTTTGACCCCCTCCGATCTTCTTGAAACTCTGGATTCTGACAGAGGGCCACGAGACTTCGACCAACGCGCAAAAATTGTGGCTCTAGACCCTTCCAGAGCCGAGATATCGAAGGTCAAAATTTGGACCTTAAAAAAAAAACATAAGGGGTAACACTGTCATTTTTTTTTTTTGGCCGAACTTTAGACCCCCTCCGATCTTCTTGAAACTCTGGATTCTGACAGAGGGCCACGAGACTTCGACCAACGCGCAAAAATTGCGGCTCTAGACCCTTCCAGAGCCGAGATATCGAAGGTCAAAATTTGGACCTGAATAAAAAACATAAGGGGTAACACTGTCATTTTTTTTTTTGGCCGAAATTTTGACCCCCTCCGATCTTCTTGAAACTCTGGATTCTGACAGAGGGCCACGAGACTTCGACCAACGCGCAAAAATTGCGGCTCTAGACCCTTCCAGAGCCGAGATATCGAAGGTCAAAATTTGGACCTGAAAAAAAAACATAAGGGGTAACACTGTCATTTTTTTTTTTGGCCGAAATTTTGACCCCCTCCGATCTTCTTGAAACTCTGGATTCTGACAGAGGGCCACGAGACTTCGACCAACGCGCAAAAATTGCGGCTCTAGACCCTTCCAGAGCCGAGATATCGAAGGTCAAAATTTGGACCTGAAAAAAAAACATAAGGGGTAACACTGTCATTTTTTTTTTTGGCCGAAATTTTGACCCCCTCCGATCTTCTTGAAACTCTGGATTCTGACAGAGGGCCACGAGACTTCGACCAACGCGCAAAAATGGAGGCTCTAGACCCTTCCAGAGCCGAGATATCGAAGGTCAAATTTTGGACCTGAAAAAAAAACATAAGGGGTAACACTGTCATTTTTTTTTTGGCCGAAATTTTGACCCCCTCCGATCTTCTTGAAACTCTGGATTCTGACAGAGGGCCACGAGACTTCGACCAACGCGCAAAAATTGCGGCTCTAGACCCTTCCAGAGCCGAGATATCGAAGGTCAAAATTTGGACCCGAAAAAAAAACATAAGGGGTAACACTGTCATTTTTTTTTTTTGGCCGAAATTTTGACCCCCTCCGATCTTCTTGAAACTCTGGATTCTGACAGAGGGCCACGAGACTTCGACCAACGCGCAAAAATTGCGGCTCTAGACCCTTCCAGAGGGGAGATATCGAAGGTCAAAATTTGGACCTGAAAAAAAAAACATAAGGGGTAACACTGTCATTTTTTTTTTTTGGCCGAAATTTTGACCCCCTCCGATCTTCTTGAAACTCTGGATTCTGACAGAGGGCCACGAGACTTCGACCAACGCGCAAAAATTGCGGCTCTAGACCCTTCCAGAGCCGAGATATCGAAGGTCAAAATTTGGACCTGAAAAAAAACATAAGGGGTAACACTGTCATTTTTTTTTTTTGGCCGAAATTTTGACCCCCTCCGATCTTCTTGAAACTCTGGATTCTGACAGAGGGCCACGAGACTTCGACCAACGCGCAAAAATTGCGGCTCTAGACCCTTCCAGAGCCGAGATATCGAAGGTCAAAATTTGGACCTGAAAAAAAAATATAAGGGGTAACACTGTCATTTTTTTTTTGGCCGAAATTTTGACCCCCCTCCGATCTTCTTGAAACTCTGGATTCTGACAGAGGGCCACGAGACTTCGACCAACGCGCAAAAATTGCGGCTCTAGACCCTTCCAGAGCCGAGATATCGAAGGTCAAAATTTGGACCTGAAAAAAAAACATAAGGGGTAACACTGTCATTTTTTTTTTTTGGCCGAAATTTTGACCCCCTCCGATCTTCTTGAAACTCTGGATTCTGACAGAGGGCCACGAGACTTCGACCAACGCGCAAAAATGGAGGCTCTAGACCCTTCCAGAGCCGAGATATCGAAGGTCAAAATTTGGACCTGAAAAAAAAACATAAGGGGTAACACTGTCATTTTTTTTTTTTTGGCCGAAATTTTGACCCCCTCCGATCTTCTTGAAACTCTGGATTCTGACAGAGGGCCACGAGACTTCGACCAACGCGCAAAAATTGCAGCTCTAGACCCTTCCAGAGCCGAGATATCGAAGGTCAAAATTTGGACCTGAAAAAAAAACATAAGGGGTAACACTGTCATTTTTTTTTTTTGGCCGAAATTTTGACCCCCTCCGATCTTCTTGAAACTCTGGATTCTGACAGAGGGCCACGAGACTTCGACCAACGCGCAAAAATTGCGGCTCTAGACCCTTCCAGAGCCGAGATATCGAAGGTCAAAATTTGGACCTGAAAAAAAAAACATAAGGGGTAACACTGTCATTTTTTTTTTTTGGCCGAAATTTTGACCCCCTCCGATCTTCTTGAAACTCTGGATTCTGACAGAGGGCCACGAGACTTCGACCAACGCGCAAAAATTGCGGCTCTAGACCCTTCCAGAGCCGAGATATCGAAGGTCAAAATTTGGACCTGAAAAAAAAACATAAGGGGTAACACTGTCATTTTTTTTTTTTGGCCGAAATTTTGACCCCCTCCGATCTTCTTGAAACTCTGGATTCTGACAGAGGGCCACGAGACTTCGACCAACGCGCAAAAATGGAGGCTCTAGACCCTTCCAGAGCCGAGATATCGAAGGTCAAAATTTGGACCTGAAAAAAAAACATAAGGGGTAACACTGTCATTTTTTTTTTTGCCCGAAATTTTGACCCCCTCCGATCTTCTTGAAACTCTGGATTCTGACAGAGGGCCACGAGACTTCGACCAACGCGCAAAAATTGCGGCTCTAGACCCTTCCAGAGCCGAGATATCGAAGGTCAAAATTTGGACCTGAAAAAAAACATAAGGGGTAACACTGTCATTTTTTTTTTTTGGCCGAAATTTTGACCCCCTCCGATCTTCTTGAAACTCTGGATTCTGACAGAGGGCCACGAGACTTCGACCAACACGCAAAAATTGCGGCTCTAGACCCTTCCAGAGCCGAGATATCGAAGGTCAAAATTTGGACCTGAAAAAAAAACATAAGGGGTAACACTGTCATTTTTTTTTTTTGGCCGAAATTTTGACCCCCTCCGATCTTCTTGAAACTCTGGATTCTGACAGAGGGCCACGAGACTTCGACCAACGCGCAAAAATGGAGGCTCTAGACCCTTCCAGAGCCGAGATATCGAAGGTCAAAATTTGGACCTGAAAAAAAAACATAAGGGGTAACACTGTCATTTTTTTTTTTGGCCGAAATTTTGACCCCCTCCGATCTTCTTGAAACTCTGGATTCTGACAGAGGGCCACGAGACTTCGACCAACGCGCAAAAATTGCGGCTCTAGACCCTTCCAGAGCCGAGATATCGAAGGTCAAAATTTGGACCTGAAAAAAAACATAAGGGGTAACACTGTCATTTTTTTTTTTGGCCGAAATTTTGACCCCCTCCGATCTTCTTGAAACTCTGGATTCTGACAGAGGGCCACGAGACTTCGACCAACGCGCAAAAATTGCGGCTCTAGACCCTTCCAGAGCCGAGATATCGAAGGTCAAAATTTGGACCTGAAAAAAAAACATAAGGGGTAACACTGTCATTTTTTTTTTTGGCCGAAATTTTGACCCCCTCCGATCTTCTTGAAACTCTGGATTCTGACAGAGGGCCACGAGACTTCGACCAACGCGCAAAAATTGCGGCTCTAGACCCTTCCAGAGCCGAGATATCGAAGGTCAAAATTTGGACCTGAAAAAAAAACATAAGGGTAACACTGTCATTTTTTTTTTTTGGCCGAAATTTTGACCCCCTCCGATCTTCTTGAAACTCTGGATTCTGACAGAGGGCCACGAGACTTCGACAACGCGCAAAAATTGCGGCTCTAGACCCTTCCAGAGCCGAGATATCGAAGGTCAAAATTTGGACCTGAAAAAAAAAACATAAGAAGGGGTAACACTGTCATTTTTTTTTTTTTGGCCGAAATTTTGACCCCCTCCGATCTTCTTGAAACTCTGGATTCTGACAGAGGGCCACGAGACTTCGACCAACGCGCAAAAATTGTGGCTCTAGACCCTTCCAGAGCCGAGATATCGAAGGTCAAAATTTGGACCTTAAAAAAAAACATAAGGGTAACACTGTCATTTTTTTTTTTTGGCCGAACTTTAGACCCCCTCCGATCTTCTTGAAACTCTGGATTCTGACAGAGGGCCACGAGACTTCGACCAACGCGCAAAAATTGCGGCTCTAGACCCTTCCAGAGCCGAGATATCGAAGGTCAAAATTTGGACCTGAATAAAAAACATAAGGGGTAACACTGTCATTTTTTTTTTGGCCGAAATTTTGACCCCCTCCGATCTTCTTGAAACTCTGGATTCTGACAGAGGCCACGAGACTTCGACCAACGCGCAAAAATTGCGGCTCTAGACCCTTCCAGAGCCGAGATATCGAAGGTCAAAATTTGGACCTGAAAAAAAAACATAAGGGGTAACACTGTCATTTTTTTTTTTGGCCGAAATTTTGACCCCCTCCGATCTTCTTGAAACTCTGGATTCTGACAGAGGGCCACGAGACTTCGACCAACGCGCAAAAATTGCGGCTCTAGACCCTTCCAGAGCCGAGATATCGAAGGTCAAAATTTGGACCTGAAAAAAAAACATAAGGGGTAACACTGTCATTTTTTTTTTTGGCCGAAATTTTGACCCCCTCCGATCTTCTTGAAACTCTGGATTCTGACAGAGGGCCACGAGACTTCGACCAACGCGCAAAAATGGAGGCTCTAGACCCTTCCAGAGCCGAGATATCGAAGGTCAAATTTTGGACCTGAAAAAAAAACATAAGGGGTAACACTGTCATTTTTTTTTGGCCGAAATTTTGACCCCCTCCGATCTTCTTGAAACTCTGGATTCTGACAGAGGGCCACGAGACTTCGACCAACGCGCAAAAATTGCGGCTCTAGACCCTTCCAGAGCCGAGATATCGAAGGTCAAAATTTGGACCCGAAAAAAAAAACATAAGGGGTAACACTGTCATTTTTTTTTTTTGGCCGAAATTTTGACCCCCTCCGATCTTCTTGAAACTCTGGATTCTGACAGAGGGCCACGAGACTTCGACCAACGCGCAAAAATTGCGGCTCTAGACCCTTCCAGAGCCGAGATATCGAAGGTCAAAATTTGGACCTGAAAAAAAAAAACATAAGGGGTAACACTGTAATTTTTTTTTTTTTGGCCGAAATTTTGACCCCCTCCGATCTTCTTGAAACTCTGGATTCTGACAGAGGGCCACGAGACTTCGACCAACGCGCAAAATTGCGGCTCTAGACCCTTCCAGAGCCGAGATATCGAAGGTCAAAATTTGGACCTGAAAAAAAAACATAAGGGGTAACACTGTCATTTTTTTTTTTGGCCGAAATTTTGACCCCCTCCGATCTTCTTGAAACTCTGGATTCTGACAGAGGGCCACGAGACTTCGACCAACGCGCAAAAATTGCGGCTCTAGACCCTTCCAGAGCCGAGATATCGAAGGTCAAAATTTGGACCTGAAAAAAAAACTATAAGGGGTAACACTGTCATTTTTTTTTTGGCCGAAATTTTGACCCCCCTCCGATCTTCTTGAAACTCTGGATTCTGACAGAGGGCCACGAGACTTCGACCAACGCGCAAAAATTGCGGCTCTAGACCCTTCCAGAGCCGAGATATCGAAGGTCAAAATTTGGACCTGAAAAAAAAACATAAGGGGTAACACTGTCATTTTTTTTTTTTGGCCGAAATTTTGACCCCCTCCGATCTTCTTGAAACTCTGGATTCTGACAGAGGGCCACGAGACTTCGACCAACGCGCAAAAATGGAGGCTCTAGACCCTTCCAGAGCCGAGATATCGAAGGTCAAAATTTGGACCTGAAAAAAAAACATAAGGGGTAACACTGTCATTTTTTTTTTTTGCCGAAATTTTGACCCCCTCCGATCTTCTTGAAACTCTGGATTCTGACAGAGGGCCACGAGACTTCGACCAACGCGCAAAATTGCGGCTCTAGACCCTTCCAGAGCCGAGATATCGAAGGTCAAAATTTGGACCTGAAAAAAAAAACATAAGGGGTAACACTGTCATTTTTTTTTTTTGGCCGAAATTTTGACCCCCTCCGATCTTCTTGAAACTCTGGATTCTGACAGAGGGCCACGAGACTTCGACCAACGCGCAAAAATTGCGGCTCTAGACCCTTCCAGAGCCGAGATATCGAAGGTCAAAATTTGGACCTGAAAAAAAAAACATAAGGGGTAACACTGTCATTTTTTTTTTTGGCCGAAATTTTGACCCCCTCCGATCTTCTTGAAACTCTGGATTCTGACAGAGGGCCACGAGACTTCGACCAACGCGCAAAAATTGCGGCTCTAGACCCTTCCAGAGCCGAGATATCGAAGGTCAAAATTTGGACCTGAAAAAAAAACATAAGGGGTAACACTGTCATTTTTTTTTTTGGCCGAAATTTGACCCCCTCCGATCTTCTTGAAACTCTGGATTCTGACAGAGGGCCACGAGACTTCGACCAAACGCGCAAAAATGGAGGCTCTAGACCCTTCCAGAGCCGAGATATCGAAGGTCAAAATTTGGACCTGAAAAAAAAACATAAGGGGTAACACTGTCATTTTTTTTTGGCCGAAATTTTGACCCCCTCCGATCTTCTTGAAACTCTGGATTCTGACAGAGGGCCACGAGACTTCGACCAACGCGCAAAAATTGCGGCTCTAGACCCTTCCAGAGCCGAGATATCGAAGGTCAAAATTTGGACCTGAAAAAAAAACATAAGGGGTAACACTGTCATTTTTTTTTTTTGGCCGAAATTTTGACCCCCTCCGATCTTCTTGAAACTCTGGATTCTGACAGAGGGCCACGAGACTTCGACCAACGCGCAAAAATTGCGGCTCTAGACCCTTCCAGAGCCGAGATATCGAAGGTCAAAATTTGGACCTGAAAAAAAAAAACATAAGGGGTAACACTGTCATTTTTTTTTTTTGGCCGAAATTTTGACCCCCTCCGATCTTCTTGAAACTCTGGATTCTGACAGAGGGCCACGAGACTTCGACCAACGCGCAAAAATTGTGGCTCTAGACCCTTCCAGAGCCGAGATATCGAAGGTCAAAATTTGGACCTGAAAAAAAAAACATAAGGGGTAACACTGTCATTTTTTTTTTTTGGCCGAACTTTGGACCCCCTCCGATCTTCTTGAAACTCTGGATTCTGACAGAGGGCCACGAGACTTCGACCAACGCGCAAAAATTGCGGCTCTAGACCCTTCCAGAGCCGAGATATCGAAGGTCAAAATTTGGACCTGAAAAAAAAACATAAGGGGTAACACTGTCATTTTTTTTTTGGCCGAAATTTTGACCCCCTCCGATCTTCTTGAAACTCTGGATTCTGACAGAGGGCCACGAGACTTCGACCAACGCGCAAAAATTGCGGCTCTAGACCCTTCCAGAGTCGAGATATCGAAGGTCAAAATTTGGACCTGAAAAAAAACATAAGGGGTAACACTGTCATTTTTTTTTTGGCCGAAATTTTGAAACCCTCCGATCTTCTTGAAACTCTGGATTCTGACAGAGGGCCACGAGACTTCGACCAACGCGCAAAAATTGCGGGCTCTAGACCCTTCCAGAGCCGAGATATCGAAGGTCAAAATTTGGACCTGAAAAAAAAACATAAGGGGTAACACTGTCATTTTTTTTTTTTGGCCGAAATTTTGACCCCCTCCGATCTTCTTGAAACTCTGGATTCTGACAGAGGGCCACGAGACTTCGACCAACGCGCAAAAATGGAGGCTCTAGACCCTTCCAGAGCCGAGATATCGAAGGTCAAAATTTGGACCTGAAAAAAAAAACATAAGGGGTAACACTGTCATTTTTTTTTTTTGGCCGAAATTTTGACCCCCTCCGATCTTCTTGAAACTCTGGATTCTGACAGAGGGCCACGAGACTTCGACCAACGCGCAAAAATTGCGGCTCTAGACCCTTCCAGAGCCGAGATATCGAAGGTCAAAATTTGGACCTGAAAAAAAAAACATAAGGGGTAACACTGTCATTCTTTTTTTTTTGGCCGAAATTTTGACCCCTCCGATCTTCTTGAAACTCTGGATTCTGACAGAGGGCCACGAGACTTCGACCAACGCGCAAAATTGCGGCTCTAGACCCTTCCAGAGCCGAGATATCGAAGGTCAAAATTTGGACCTGAAAAAAAAAACATAAGGGGTAACACTGTCATTTTTTTTTTTTGGCCGAAATTTTGACCCCCTCCGATCTTCTTGAAACTCTGGATTCTGACAGAGGGCCACGAGACTTCGACCAACGCGCAAAAATTGCGGCTCTAGACCCTTCCAGAGCAGAGATATCGAAGGTCAAAATTTGGACCTGAAAAAAAAACATAAGGGGTAACACTGTCATTTTTTTTTTTTGGCCGAAATTTTGACCCCCTCCGATCTTCTTGAAACTCTGGATTCTGACAGAGGGCCACGAGACTTCGACCAACGCGCAAAAATGGAGGCTCTAGACCCTTCCAGAGCCGAGATATCGAAGGTCAAAATTTGGACCTGAAAAAAAAACATAAGGGGTAACACTGTCATTTTTTTTTTTTGGCCGAAATTTTGACCCCCTCCGATCTTCTTGAAACTCTGGATTCTGACAGAGGGCCACGAGACTTCGACCAACGCGCAAAAATTGCGGCTCTAGACCCTTCCAGAGCCGAGATATCGAAGGTCAAAATTTGACCTGAAAAAAAAACATAAGGGGTAACACTGTCATTTTTTTTTTTTTGGCCGAAATTTTGACCCCCTCCGATCTTCTTGAAACTCTGGATTCTGACAGAGGGCCACGAGACTTCGACCAACGCGCAAAAATTGCGGCTCTAGACCCTTCCAGAGCCGAGATATCGAAGGTCAAAATTTGGACCTGAAAAAAAAAAACATAAGGGGTAACACTGTCATTTTTTTTTTTTGGCCGAAATTTTGACCCCCTCCGATCTTCTTGAAACTCTGGATTCTGACAGAGGGCCACGAGACTTCGACCAACGCGCAAAAATTGTGGCTCTAGACCCTTCCAGAGCCGAGATATCGAAGGTCAAAATTTGGACCTGAAAAAAAAACATAAGGGGTAACACTGTCATTTTTTTTTTTTGGCCGAACTTTGGACCCCCTCCGATCTTCTTGAAACTCTGGATTCTGACAGAGGGCCACGAGACTTCGACCAACGCGCAAAAATTGCGGCTCTAGACCCTTCCAGAGCCGAGATATCGAAGGTCAAAATTTGGACCTGAATAAAAAACATAAGGGGTAACACTGTCATTTTTTTTTTTGGCCGAAATTTTGACCCCCTCCGATCTTCTTGAAACTCTGGATTCTGACAGAGGGCCACGAGACTTCGACCAACGCGCAAAAATTGCGGCTCTAGACCCTTCCAGAGTCGAGATATCGAAGGTCAAAATTTGGACCTGAAAAAAAAACATAAGGGGTAACACTGTCATTTTTTTTTTTGGCCGAAATTTTGAAACCCTCCGATCTTCTTGAAACTCTGGATTCTGACAGAGGGCCACGAGACTTCGACCAACGCGCAAAAATTGCGGCTCTAGACCCTTCCAGAGCCGAGATATCGAAGGTCAAAATTTGGACCTGAAAAAAAAACATAAGGGGTAACACTGTCATTTTTTTTTTGGCCGAAATTTTGACCCCCTCCGATCTTCTTGAAACTCTGGATTCTGACAGAGGGCCACGAGACTTCGACCAACGCGCAAAAAATGGAGGCTCTAGACCCTTCCAGAGCCGAGATATCGAAGGTCAAATTTTGGACCTGAAAAAAAAACATAAGGGGTAACACTGTCATTTTTTTTTTTGGCCGAAATTTTGACCCCCTCCGATCTTCTTGAAACTCTGGATTCTGACAGAGGGCCACAAGACTTCGACCAACGCGCAAAAATTGCGGCTCTAGACCCTTCCAGAGCCGAGATATCGAAGGTCAACATTTGGACCCGAAAAAAAACATAAGGGGTAACACTGTCATTTTTTTTTTTGGCCGAAATTTTGACCCCCTCCGATCTTCTTGAAAACTCTGGATTCTGACAGAGGGCCACGAGACTTCGACCAACGCGCAAAAATTGCGGCTCTAGACCCTTCCAGAGCCGAGATATCGAAGGTCAAAATTTGACCCTGAAAAAAAAAACATAAGGGGTAACACTGTCATTCTTTTTTTTTTGGCCGAAATTTTGACCCCCTCTCGATCTTCTTGAAACTCTGGATTCTGACAGAGGGCCACGAGACTTCGACCAACGCGCAAAAATTGCGGCTCTAGACCCTTCCAGAGCCGAGATATCGAAGGTCAAAATTTGGACCTGAAAAAAAAAACATAAGGGGTAACACTGTCATTTTTTTTTTTTTGGCCGAAATTTTGACCCCCCTCCGATCTTCTTGAAACTCTGGATTCTGACAGAGGGCCACGAGACTTCGACCAACGCGCAAAAATGCGGCTCTAGACCCTTCCAGAGCCGAGATATCGAAGGTCAAAATTTGGACCTGAAAAAAAAAACATAAGGGGTAACACTGTCATTTTTTTTTTTTGGCCGAAATTTTGACCCCCTCCGATCTTCTTGAAACTCTGGATTCTGACAGAGGGCCACGAGACTTCGACCAACGCGCAAAAATGGAGGCTCTAGACCCTTCCAGAGCCGAGATATCGAAGGTCAAAATTTGGACCTGAAAAAAAAACATAAGGGGTAACACTGTCATTTTTTTTTTTTTGGCCGAAATTTTGACCCCCTCCGATCTTCTTGAAACTCTGGATTCTGACAGAGGGCCACGAGACTTCGACCAACGCGCAAAAATGCGGCTCTAGACCCTTCCAGAGCCGAGATATCGAAGGTCAAAATTTGGACCTGAAAAAAAAAACATAAGGGGTAACACTGTCATTTTTTTTTTTTTGGCCGAAATTTTGACCCCCTCCGATCTTCTTGAAACTCTGGATTCTGACAGAGGGCCACGAGACTTCGACCAACGCGCAAAATTGCGGCTCTAGACCCTTCCAGAGCCGAGATATCGAAGGTCAAAATTTGGACCTGAAAAAAAAAAACATAAGGGGGTAACACTGTCATTTTTTTTTTTTGGCCGAAATTTTGACCCCCTCCGATCTTCTTGAAACTCTGGATTCTGACAGAGGGCCACGAGACTTCGACCAACGCGCAAAAATTGTGGCTCTAGACCCTTCCAGAGCCGAGATATCGAAGGTCAAAATTTGGACCTGAAAAAAAAACATAAGGGGTAACACTGTCATTTTTTTTTTTGGCCGAACTTTGGACCCCCCTCCGATCTTCTTGAAACTCTGGATTCTGACAGAGGGCCACGAGACTTCGACCAACGCGCAAAAATTGCGGCTCTAGACCCTTCCAGAGCCGAGATATCGAAGGTCAAAATTTGGACCTGAATAAAAAACATAAGGGGTAACACTGTCATTTTTTTTTTTGGCCGAAATTTTGACCCCCTCCGATCTTCTTGAACTCTGGATTCTGACAGAGGGCCACGAGACTTCGACCAACGCGCAAAAATTGCGGCTCTAGACCCTTCCAGAGTCGAGATATCGAAGGTCAAAATTTGGACCTGAAAAAAAAACATAAGGGGTAACACTGTCATTTATGGCCGAAATTTTGACCCCCTCCGATCTTCTTGAAACTCTGGATTCTGACAGAGGGCCACGAGACTTCGACCAACGCGCAAAAATTGCGGCTCTAGACCCTTCCAGAGCCGAGATATCGAAGGTCAAAATTTGGACCTGAAAAAAAAACATAAGGGGTAACACTGTCATTTTTTTTTTTTTTGCCGAAATTTTGACCCCCTCCGATCTTCTTGAAACTCTGGATTCTGACAGAGGGCCACGAGACTTCGACCAACGCGCAAAAATTGCGGCTCTAGACCCTTCCAGAGCCGAGATATCGAAGGTCAAAATTTGGACCTGAAAAAAAAAACATAAGGGGTAACACTGTCATTTTTTTTTTTTTGGCCGAAATTTTGACCCCCTCCGATCTTCTTGAAACTCTGGATTCTGACAGAGGGCCACGAGACTTCGACCAACGCGCAAAAATTGTGGCTCTAGACCCTTCCAGAGCCGAGATATCGAAGGTCAAAATTTGGACCTGAAAAAAAAACATAAGGGGTAACACTGTCATTTTTTTTTTTTGGCCGAACTTTGGACCCCCTCCGATCTTCTTGAAACTCTGGATTCTGACAGAGGGCCACGAGACTTCGACCAACGCGCAAAAATTGCGGCTCTAGACCCTTCCAGAGCGAGATATCGAAGGTCAAAATTTGGACCTGAATAAAAAAACATAAGGGGTAACACTGTCATTTTTTTTTTGGCCGAAATTTTGACCCCCTCCGATCTTCTTGAAACTCTGGATTCTGACAAAGGGCCACGAGACTTCGACCAACGCGCAAAATTGCGGCTCTAGACCCTTCCAGAGCCGAGATATCGAAGGTCAAAATTTGGACCTGAAAAAAAAAACATAAGGGGTAACACTGTCATTTTTTTTTTGGCCGAAATTTTGACCCCCTCCGATCTTCTTGAAACTCTGGATTCTGACAGAGGGCCACGAGACTTCGACCAACGCGCAAAAATTGCGGCTCTAGACCCTTCCAGAGCCGAGATATCGAAGGTCAAAATTTGGACCTGAAAAAAAAACATAAGGGGTAACACTGTCATTTTTTTTTTTTGGCCGAAATTTTGACCCCCTCCGATCTTCTTGAAACTCTGGATTCTGACAGAGGGCCACGAGACTTCGACCAACGCGCAAAAATTGCGGCTCTAGACCCTTCCAGAGCCGAGATATCGAAGGTCAAAATTTGGACCTGAAAAAAAAACATAAGGGGTAACACTGTCATTTTTTTTTTTGGCCGAAATTTTGACCCCCTCCGATCTTCTTGAAACTCTGGATTCTGACAGAGGGCCACGAGACTTCGACCAACGCGCAAAAATTGCGGCTCTAGACCCTTCCAGAGCCGAGATATCGAAGGTCAAAATTTGGACCTGAAAAAAAAACATAAGGGGTAACACTGTCATTTTTTTTTTTTGGCCGAAATTTTGACCCCCTCCGATCTTCTTGAAACTCTGGATTCTGACAGAGGGCCACGAGACTTCGACCAACGCGCAAAAATTGCGGCTCTAGACCCTTCCAGAGCCGAGATATCGAAGGTCAAAATTTGGACCTGAAAAAAAAAACATAAGGGGTAACACTGTCATTTTTTTTTTGGCCGAAATTTTGACCCCCTCCGATCTTCTTGAAACTCTGGATTCTGACAGAGGGCCACGAGACTTCGACCAACGCGCAAAAATTGCGGCTCTAGACCCTTCCAGAGCCGAGATATCGAAGGTCAAAATTTGGACCTGAAAAAAAAACATAAGGGGTAACACTGTCATTTTTTTTTTTGGCCGAAATTTTGACCCCCTCCGATCTTCTTGAAACCTGGATTCTGACAGAGGGCCACGAGACTTCGACCAACGCGCAAAAATTGCGGCTCTAGACCCTTCCAGAGCCGAGATATCGAAGGTCAAAATTTGGACCTGAAAAAAAAATATAAGGGGTAACACTGTCATTTTTTTTTTGGCCGAAATTTTGACCCCCCTCTGATCTTCTTGAAACTCTGGATTCTGACAGAGGGCCACGAGACTTCGACCAACGCGCAAAAATTGCGGCTCTAGACCCTTCCAGAGCCGAGATATCGAAGGTCAAAATTTGGACCTGAAAAAAAAACATAAGGGGTAACACTGTCATTTTTTTTTTTTGGCCGAAATTTTGACCCCCCTCCGATCTTCTTGAAACTCTGGATTCTGACAGAGGGCCACGAGACTTCGACCAACGCGCAAAAATGGAGGCTCTAGACCCTTCCAGAGCCGAGATATCGAAGGTCAAAATTTGGACCTGAAAAAAAAAACATAAGGGGTAACACTGTCATTTTTTTTTTTTGGCCGAAATTTTGACCCCCTCCGATCTTCTTGAAACTCTGGATTCTGACAGAGGGCCACGAGACTTCGACCAACGCGCAAAAATTGCGGCTCTAGACCCTTCCAGAGCCGAGATATCGAAGGTCAAAATTTGGACCTGAAAAAAAAACATAAGGGGTAACACTGTCATTTTTTTTTTTAGGCCGAAATTTTGACCCCCTCCGATCTTCTTGAAACTCTGGATTCTGACAGAGGGCCACGAGACTTCGACCAACGCGCAAAAATGGAGGCTCTAGACCCTTCCAGAGCCGAGATATCGAAGGTCAAAATTTGGACCTGAAAAAAAAACATAAGGGGTAACACTGTCATTTTTTTTTTTTTTGGCCGAAATTTTGACCCCCTCCGATCTTCTTGAAACTCTGGATTCTGACAGAGGGCCACGAGACTTCGACCAACGCGCAAAAATTGCGGCTCTAGACCCTTCCAGAGCCGAGATATCGAAGGTCAAAATTTGGACCTGAAAAAAAAACATAAGGGGTAACACTGTCAATTTTTTTTTTTTGGCCGAAATTTTGACCCCCTCCGATCTTCTTGAAACTCTGGATTCTGACAGAGGGCCACGAGACTTCGACCAACGCGCAAAAATTGCGGCTCTAGACCCTTCCAGAGCCGAGATATCGAAGGTCAAAATTTGGACCTGAAAAAAAAAACATAAGGGGTAACACTGTCATTTTTTTTTTTTTGGCCGAAATTTTGACCCCCTCCGATCTTCTTGAAACTCTGGATTCTGACAGAGGGCCACGAGACTTCGACCAACGCGCAAAAATTGCGGCTCTAGACCCTTCCAGAGCCGAGATATCGAAGGTCAAAATTTGGACCTGAAAAAAAAACATAAGGGGTAACACTGTCATTTTTTTTTTTTGGCCGAAATTTTGACCCCCTCCGATCTTCTTGAAACTCTGGATTCTGACAGAGGGCCACGAGACTTCGACCAACGCGCAAAAATGGAGGCTCTAGACCCTTCCAGAGCCGAGATATCGAAGGTCAAAATTTGGACCTGAAAAAAAAACATAAGGGGTAACACTGTCATTTTTTTTTTTGGCCGAAATTTTGACCCCCTCCGATCTTCTTGAAACTCTGGATTCTGACAGAGGGCCACGAGACTTCGACCAACGCGCAAAAATTGCGGCTCTAGACCCTTCCAGAGCCGAGATATCGAAGGTCAAAATTTGGACCTGAAAAAAAAACATAAGGGGTAACACTGTCATTTTTTTTTTTTGGCCGAAATTTTGACCCCCTCCGATCTTCTTGAAACTCTGGATTCTGACAGAGGGCCACGAGACTTCGACCAACGCGCAAAAATTGCGGCTCTAGACCCTTCCAGAGCCGAGATATCGAAGGTCAAAATTTGGACCTGAAAAAAAAAACATAAGGGGTAACACTGTCATTTTTTTTTTTTTGGCCGAAATTTTGACCCCCTCCGATCTTCTTGAAACTCTGGATTCTGACAGAGGGCCACGAGACTTCGACCAACGCGCAAAAATTGTGGCTCTAGACCCTTCCAGAGCCGAGATATCGAAGGTCAAAATTTGGACCTGAAAAAAAAAACATAAGGGGTAACACTGTCATTTTTTTTTTTTGGCCGAAATTTTGACCCCCTCCGATCTTCTTGAAACTCTGGATTCTGACAGAGGGCCACGAGACTTCGACCAACGCGCAAAAATTGCGGCTCTAGACCCTTCCAGAGCCGAGATATCGAAGGTCAAAATTTGGACCTGAAAAAAAAACATAAGGGGTAACACTGTCATTTTTTTTTTTTTGGCCGAAATTTTGACCCCCTCCGATCTTCTTGAAACTCTGGATTCTGACAGAGGGCCACGAGACTTCGACCAACGCGCAAAAATTGCGGCTCTAGACCCTTCCAGAGCCGAGATATCGAAGGTCAAAATTTGGACCTGAAAAAAAAACATAAGGGGTAACACTGTCATTTTTTTTTTTGGGCCGAAATTTTGACCCCCTCCGATCTTCTTGAAACTCTGGATTCTGACAGAGGGCCACGAGACTTCGACCAACGCGCAAAAATTGCGGCTCTAGACCCTTCCAGAGCCGAGATATCGAAGGTCAAAATTTGGACCTGAAAAAAAAACATAAGGGGTAACACTGTCATTTTTTTTTTTTGGCCGAAATTTTGACCCCCTCCGATCTTCTTGAAACTCTGGATTCTGACAGAGGGCCACGAGACTTCGACCAACGCGCAAAAATTGCGGCTCTAGACCCTTCCAGAGCCGAGATATCGAAGGTCAAAATTTGGACCTGAAAAAAAAACATAAGGGGTAACACTGTCATTTTTTTTTTTGGCCGAAATTTTGACCCCCTCCGATCTTCTTGAAACTCTGGATTCTGACAGAGGGCCACGAGACTTCGACCAACGCGCAAAAATTGCGGCTCTAGACCCTTCCAGAGCCGAGATATCGAAGGTCAAAATTTGGACCTGAAAAAAAAACATAAGGGGTAACACTGTCATTTTTTTTTTTGGCCGAAATTTTGACCCCCTCCGATCTTCTTGAAACTCTGGATTCTGACAGAGGGCCACGAGACTTCGACCAACGCGCAAAAATTGCGGCTCTAGACCCTTCCAGAGCCGAGATATCGAAGGTCAAAATTTGGACCTGAAAAAAAAACATAAGGGGTAACACTGTCATTTTTTTTTTGGGCCGAAATTTTGACCCCCTCCGATCTTCTTGAAACTCTGGATTCTGACAGAGGGCCACGAGACTTCGACCAACGCGCAAAAATTGCGGCTCTAGACCCTTCCAGAGCCGAGATATCGAAGGTCAAAATTTGGACCTGAAAAAAAAACATAAGGGGTAACACTGTCATTTTTTTTTTTGGCCGAAATTTTGACCCCCTCCGATCTTCTTGAAACTCTGGATTCTGACAGAGGGCCACGAGACTTCGACCAACGCGCAAAAATTGCGGCTCTAGACCCTTCCAGAGCCGAGATATCGAAGGTCAAAATTTGGACCTGAAAAAAAAACATAAGGGGTAACACTGTCATTTTTTTTTTTGGCCGAAATTTTGACCCCCTCCGATCTTCTTGAAACTCTGGATTCTGACAGAGGGCCACGAGACTTCGACCAACGCGCAAAAATTGCGGCTCTAGACCCTTCCAGAGCCGAGATATCGAAGGTCAAAATTTGGACCTGAAAAAAAAACATAAGGGGTAACACTGTCATTTTTTTTTTTGGCCGAAATTTTGACCCCCTCCGATCTTCTTGAAACTCTGGATTCTGACAGAGGGCCACGAGACTTCGACCAACGCGCAAAAATTGCGGCTCTAGACCCTTCCAGAGCCGAGATATCGAAGGTCAAAATTTGGACCTGAAAAAAAAACATAAGGGGTAACACTGTCATTTTTTTTTTTGGCCGAAATTTTGACCCCCTCCGATCTTCTTGAAACTCTGGATTCTGACAGAGGGCCACGAGACTTCGACCAACGCGCAAAAATTGCGGCTCTAGACCCTTCCAGAGCCGAGATATCGAAGGTCAAAATTTGGACCTGAAAAAAAAAACATAAGGGGTAACACTGTCATTTTTTTTTTTGGCCGAAATTTTGACCCCCCTCCTGATCTTCTTGAAACTCTGGATTCTGACAGAGGGCCACGAGACTTCGACCAACGCGCAAAAATTGCGGCTCTAGACCCTTCCAGAGCCGAGATATCGAAGGTCAAAATTTGGACCTGAAAAAAAAACATAAGGGGTAACACTGTCATTTTTTTTTTTTGGCCGAAATTTTGACCCCCTCCGATCTTCTTGAAACTCTGGATTCTGACAGAGGGCCACGAGACTTCGACCAACGCGCAAAAATGGAGGCTCTAGACCCTTCCAGAGCCGAGATATCGAAGGTCAAAATTTGGACCTGAAAAAAAAACATAAGGGGTAACACTGTCATTTTTTTTTTTTGGCCGAAATTTTGACCCCCTCCGATCTTCTTGAAACTCTGGATTCTGACAGAGGGCCACGAGACTTCGACCAACGCGCAAAAATTGCGGCTCTAGACCCTTCCAGAGCCGAGATATCGAAGGTCAAAATTTGGACCTGAAAAAAAAACATAAGGGGTAACACTGTCATTTTTTTTTTTAGGCCGAAATTTTGACCCCCTCCGATCTTCTTGAAACTCTGGATTCTGACAGAGGGCCACGAGACTTCGACCAACGCGCAAAAATGGAGGCTCTAGACCCTTCCAGAGCCGAGATATCGAAGGTCAAAATTTGGACCTGAAAAAAAAAACATAAGGGGTAACACTGTCATTTTTTTTTTTTGGCCGAAATTTTGACCCCCTCCGATCTTCTTGAAACTCTGGATTCTGACAGAGGGCCACGAGACTTCGACCAACGCGCAAAAATTGCGGCTCTAGACCCTTCCAGAGCCGAGATATCGAAGGTCAAAATTTGGACCTGAAAAAAAAACATAAGGGGTAACACTGTCATTTTTTTTTTTTGGCCGAAATTTTGACCCCCTCCGATCTTCTTGAAACTCTGGATTCTGACAGAGGGCCACGAGACTTCGACCAACGCGCAAAAATTGCGGCTCTAGACCCTTCCAGAGCCGAGATATCGAAGGTCAAAATTTGGACCTGAAAAAAAAAACATAAGGGGTAACACTGTCATTTTTTTTTTTTTGGCCGAAATTTTGACCCCCTCCGATCTTCTTGAAACTCTGGATTCTGACAGAGGGCCACGAGACTTCGACCAACGCGCAAAAATTGCGGCTCTAGACCCTTCCAGAGCCGAGATATCGAAGGTCAAAATTTGGACCTGAAAAAAAAACATAAGGGGTAACACTGTCATTTTTTTTTTTGGCCGAAATTTTGACCCCCCTCGATCTTCTTGAAACTCTGGATTCTGACAGAGGGCCACGAGACTTCGACCAACGCGCAAAAATTGCGGCTCTAGACCCTTCCAGAGCCGAGATATCGAAGGTCAAAATTTGGACCTGAAAAAAAAACATAAGGGGTAACACTGTCATTTTTTTTTTTTGGCCGAAATTTTGACCCCCTCCGATCTTCTTGAAACTCTGGATTCTGACAGAGGGCCACGAGACTTCGACCAACGCGCAAAAATGGCGGCTCTAGACCCTTCCAGAGCCGAGATATCGAAGGTCAAAATTTGGACCTGAAAAAAAAACATAAGGGGTAACACTGTCATTTTTTTTTTTTGGCCGAAATTTTGACCCCCTCCGATCTTCTTGAAACTCTGGATTCTGACAGAGGGCCACGAGACTTCGACCAACGCGCAAAAATTGCGGCTCTAGACCCTTCCAGAGCCGAGATATCGAAGGTCAAAATTTGGACCTGAAAAAAAAACATAAGGGGTAACACTGTCATTTTTTTTTTTTGGCCGAAATTTTGACCCCCTCCGATCTTCTTGAAACTCTGGATTCTGACAGAGGGCCACGAGACTTCGACCAACGCGCAAAAATGGAGGCTCTAGACCCTTCCAGAGCCGAGATATCGAAGGTCAAAATTTGGACCTGAAAAAAAAAACATAAGGGGTAACACTGTCATTTTTTTTTTTTGGCCGAAATTTTGACCCCCTCCGATCTTCTTGAAACTCTGGATTCTGACAGAGGGCCACGAGACTTCGACCAACGCGCAAAAATTGCGGCTCTAGACCCTTCCAGAGCCGAGATATCGAAGGTCAAAATTTGGACCTGAAAAAAAAACATAAGGGGTAACACTGTCATTTTTTTTTTTTTGGCCGAAATTTTGACCCCCTCCGATCTTCTTGAAACTCTGGATTCTGACAGAGGGCCACGAGACTTCGACCAACGCGCAAAAATTGCGGCTCTAGACCCTTCCAGAGCCGAGATATCGAAGGTCAAAATTTGGACCTGAAAAAAAAAACATAAGGGGTAACACTGTCATTTTTTTTTTTTGGCCGAAATTTTGACCCCCTCCGATCTTCTTGAAACTCTGGATTCTGACAGAGGGCCACGAGACTTCGACCAACGCGCAAAAATTGCGGCTCTAGACCCTTCCAGAGCCGAGATATCGAAGGTCAAAATTTGGACCTGAAAAAAAAACATAAGGGGTAACACTGTCATTTTTTTTTTTTGGCCGAAATTTTGACCCCCCTCCGATCTTCTTGAAACTCTGGATTCTGACAGAGGGCCACGAGACTTCGACCAACGCGCAAAAATTGAGGCTCTAGACCCTTCCAGAGCCGAGATATCGAAGGTCAAAATTTGGACCTGAAAAAAAAACATAAGGGGTAACACTGTCATTTTTTTTTTTTGGCCGAAATTTTGACCCCCTCCGATCTTCTTGAAACTCTGGATTCTGACAGAGGGCCACGAGACTTCGACCAACGCGCAAAAATTGCGGCTCTAGACCCTTCCAGAGCCGAGATATCGAAGGTCAAAATTTGGACCTGAAAAAAAAACATAAGGGGTAACACTGTCATTTTTTTTTTTGGCCGAAATTTTGACCCCCTCCGATCTTCTTGAAACTCTGGATTCTGACAGAGGGCCACGAGACTTCGACCAACGCGCAAAAATTGCGGCTCTAGACCCTTCCAGAGCCGAGATATCGAAGGTCAAAATTTGGACCTGAAAAAAAAAACATAAGGGGTAACACTGTCATTTTTTTTTTTTGGCCGAAATTTTGACCCCCTCCGATCTTCTTGAAACTCTGGATTCTGACAGAGGGCCACGAGACTTCGACCAACGCGCAAAAATTGCGGCTCTAGACCCTTCCAGAGCCGAGATATCGAAGGTCAAAATTTGGACCTGAAAAAAAAACATAAGGGGTAACACTGTCATTTTTTTTTTTTGGCCGAAATTTTGACCCCCTCCGATCTTCTTGAAACTCTGGATTCTGACAGAGGGCCACGAGACTTCGACCAACGCGCAAAAATTGCGGCTCTAGACCCTTCCAGAGCCGAGATATCGAAGGTCAAAATTTGGACCTGAAAAAAAAACATAAGGGGTAACACTGTCATTTTTTTTTTTTGGCCGAAATTTTGACCCCCTCCGATCTTCTTGAAACTCTGGATTCTGACAGAGGGCCACGAGACTTCGACCAACGCGCAAAAATTGCGGCTCTAGACCCTTCCAGAGCCGAGATATCGAAGGTCAAAATTTGGACCTGAAAAAAAAACATAAGGGGTAACACTGTCATTTTTTTTTTTTGGCCGAAATTTTGACCCCCTCCGATCTTCTTGAAACTCTGGATTCTGACAGAGGGCCACGAGACTTCGACCAACGCGCAAAAATTGCGGCTCTAGACCCTTCCAGAGCCGAGATATCGAAGGTCAAAATTTGGACCTGAAAAAAAAACATAAGGGGTAACACTGTCATTTTTTTTTTTGGGCCGAAATTTTGACCCCCTCCGATCTTCTTGAAACTCTGGATTCTGACAGAGGGCCACGAGACTTCGACCAACGCGCAAAAATGGAGGCTCTAGACCCTTCCAGAGCCGAGATATCGAAGGTCAAAATTTGGACCTGAAAAAAAAACATAAGGGGTAACACTGTCATTTTTTTTTTTGGCCGAAATTTTGACCCCCCTCCGATCTTCTTGAAACTCTGGATTCTGACAGAGGGCCACGAGACTTCGACCAACGCGCAAAAATTGCGGCTCTAGACCCTTCCAGAGCCGAGATATCGAAGGTCAAAATTTGGACCTGAAAAAAAAAACATAAGGGGTAACACTGTCATTTTTTTTTTTGGCCGAAATTTTGACCCCCTCCGATCTTCTTGAAACTCTGGATTCTGACAGAGGGCCACGAGACTTCGACCAACGCGCAAAAATTGCGGCTCTAGACCCTTCCAGAGCCGAGATATCGAAGGTCAAAATTTGGACCTGAAAAAAAAAACATAAGGGGTAACACTGTCATTTTTTTTTTTTGGCCGAAATTTTGACCCCCTCCGATCTTCTTGAAACTCTGGATTCTGACAGAGGGCCACGAGACTTCGACCAATGCGCAAAAATTGAGGCTCTAGACCCTTCCAGAGCCGAGATATCA
>JBBNEX010000267.1:0-38747 GCA_038021265.1 Cyprinella venusta | reverse complement strand
TTTTATACAGGCCCATCCATGATGTGGCGAATTTCCAGCCTTTCTTTTAGTCGGCCATTTTTGGAAAGTTAACTGTAATGGCTGTAACAAAACACGTTATAATAATCTAGTAGTACGTATGTTGATGACTACATTATTTCCCCTCTTATTTGAAATTCTTTCCCTGGATATACTCATCGTAAGGCAGCACTGGGAACTTTCGAATTTGCGTCGATCTTCGTAGATTTTCATTTCCTTGTGTCCCTTGCGCGTGATCATGTTCTTCGTTTATCTTCTCATTTTCCTCTTCATTTCTCTTCGAGTTCTTTTCTTCATTTTTGTTATATACTAGCTTAGTATTTTCTTCGGCAAGCTCTGTTGACATTTAGTGTAAAGGTATCGTTGATAAATGTAGTTGGTTTTCTACTGATACCGTGAATTAAAAAAATTCCTTGATATTTTTGTATGCGATTTTGTCGAATTCCGAGTCATAAAAATGGTCCATAATTGTCTTTAATATTGTGGAACCAACACTTCTCAATTAAAGATTTTGTTTCTTTTTCTTGGTTCCATCGTCTTTTATTCAGTTCTTTGATTTAGAAAAAGTTCGAAAAGTTTTATGTAGTAATTGCATTCTTCCGTGTCTGGAAGAAATTTTTTAAACAGGATTTTGTTGGTTGTTGGTCATTCTTTACCCTTGTCGCCAATGTAATGCAAGTAACAAAACACGTTATAATAATCTAGTAATACGCATGTTAATTACTACATTAACATATACTTCTTCGTCCACTCTAAACTACTTGTCATTAAGGCTTCTATTATTATTTTTTTTGTTTTATTTAGCCGCCTAGACATTTTTATTCATCTCTTTTAGCGCCTTTTCAATCGTTTTGTATTCCATCTACTGTTTTCATTTCGGGCCAGACCAAGATAAAGGTCGATAGGGATCCATGGGTCTGATTATAGACTATTTCGAATAAAGTAAAACCAGTCGTATAATTAGTGCTGGTATTGTAAGCAAAACAGATTGCTGAAAGAGATTCGGGCCAGTCTTCTTTGGAATCAATTTTTTTCGACACTATCTGTATGATTTTTTCATTGGCTGTTTCAGTTATACCATCTTTTTGAAGATGATATGGTGTTGTCCGAATTTTATTGATTCCCAGGAATTGGCACATATATTTTATGATTTTAGCTTCAAAATTTGTTCCTTTATCGGTCAAAAGCGAATTATGCATTCCAAACGAGTAAATGAATTTGTTTACTTTTGCCTTGATCTCGGTATTCGCTTTGATGCTTTTCAGTGGTATGGCTGTAAAGAATTTTGAATGATGGTCTATAATTGTGAGGATATATTTGTATCCACCAATGCTTGGTAAGGGCCCTATGATGTCGGCCACCACTAATTCTCCAACATGTTCTGATTTAATTTGATACAATGGAGGCTTTTATATGCCATGGTCGGATTGTAACTGTTGCACTTCTGGCAACTTTTCATTCAATTTTTTGTCTCGTTTTTGTTTCTGCCAATAAAATCTCGAACTCGCTTTCTCTTTGGTCTTTTTTGCCCCCACATGTCCCATCGCGTCGTGAATCATTTCTAGAATTTTCGGAATCAAATTTTATGTAACTATAAAGCGACTTCTAATCAGTTTATTGCTATCATGCTTCCTGGATAAGAATGCCATCCTTAAACTTTAGATAATTCCGGAGTCTATATAGTATTTTTTGTTGTTCATTGATTTTTTAGTTTTCTTACCTTATATGTCCTTCCAGAATATCGATAATTCACATTAAGTTTCTATCATCTCTTAGTGCCTTCTTCACGGCGTAAAAAGAAACTTTTTCCACCCTTCCATCTAGTTCCCATGTCGCGAAACAGCGCGATAGAGCGTCGGCGTATGTGCATTTTTTCTGGGGCTACATTCAATAAAGAATTTTAATTGGTTAAGCAAATCGATCAAACATCCTAATTGCCCTTCGGAATCTTTAGTGTTAATTAATTCTTGTAACGGTTTATGATCTGTCCTAATCTTAAACTGGGCGCCGATAAGGTATCTTCGAAATTTTTTAAGCCTCCATACTAGGGCACAAAGTTCTTTCCTGGTCGCGGGATATCTCCTTTCCTCCTTGCTGAGCATCCGGCTCCTGTATTGAATTGCTTGTTCGTCACCTTTGCTATCTCTCTGGCTGAGGACAATCCCTAATCCTCTATTTGATGAGCCACAGTCCATAATTAAAGCTTTATTCAAGTCTGGGAAACTTAGAGTCAGTATCTGTGTGAGCTTATCTTCAAAAATATAAAACGCTTGCTTATGTTTCTCTGTCCAATTGTACTTTATTCCTTGTTTAGTGAGATCTCTCAATATGGGCTCTTGGTTGGCTATGTTTCTTATAAATTGTCTGTTGTAAGACATCAGTCCGATAATCGATTGTAGTTCTTTCTTTAAAGATAGTATTTCCAATTTTTAATCGCTCTAATTTTCTCTATGTTCACTTTGACGCCCTCTTCTTTCACATTAAAGCCTTTATTGGTCATAACTTTCTTCAGAAACTCGCATTTTCGAGGCCTTACCTTCATAATCAGTTCCCTAAGTCTTTTAAGTACCTCTTCAAGATATTCAAGGTGATCATAAACTGTTTTACTGAACACAATGATGTCATTAAGGAACACTAGAACGTTTTTTTGATTCAAATCCCTGAAAAAATTTTTCATGATAAGTTGGAACGTTTTTGGGGTGTTCTTTAACCCAAAAGGTAGTAAAAATAAATCGTAAAATTCTAGCGGGCACGTAAATGCTGTCTTTTCGGCATCATTTTCATCTGATGCGATTTGGTAACACCCAGAGGGCAGGTCTAGCGTTGAGAAAATTTTTGAGCCATAAAGGTAGTCCAGGGTGTAGTCGATTCGTGGAATGGAGTGCGAGTCAGTCAGTGTAGCCTCATTCAGTCTCCTATAATCTATGCACTATCGGATGTCACCGTTTTTCTTTTAGTCCTGAGTATGTTTGGGAGTCCCATCCAAGTGCGTAGATTTCATCCATAACGGCGAGTTTCATCGCCAGTAATAGAAAGTTTTTTCATTCTTCGCCTGCGATCTTAACATCTCACAGGCATGATCAAAGTGCTTGATCGATGTGGAAAACTTCTTTCCACCGAAATGGGAGTACCTAAATAACATTTCTAGCTGACCACGCCGATTGTAACTTCAAGTCAGACATTAATTCGAGAATTATCTAAAAACTAAATATGAATGTTCATGACCGCTTCACATATCAGATTAAAATTTCCGCTGTTGGGGTTGCTACTGAGGCATATTAGAATATGAATATGTGGAAATTTTTGTTCAAAACTATTATAATTAACTCCGTGACCGCCCAGAGGACTGGTTTGGGAAATAATAATAGTACTAATCTAATAAAAACGTTTATTAGCTCTATAACACCTTCCCTTCTTTAAAAAACTTGTATTCTTCCATGGTTCTCCAGTATATCTTTGGAAGGGTTTCCTTATGTGACTAAATTTTCGCTCTATTGGAATGCTGGTTGTTGTACCGTTGCTTTTTCGTCCTTTGGTGGGATCTTTGAAGGAATGTATAGAAAATCGTCGTTTTCCCAGGAATTTCTGTGGTTTGGTCAAAGTTGTTCGATGTAACATTTTATCACTTTATCTCCACCCTCTAGTTTAATCAGTACATCGCGTTTTCCAAGAACATTTAATCTTTCCTCTGATCTATTTATGTGGGAAACGACTTGATCGCTGTTATTTAGGGCGTAGCAGTTTCCTTGTAGCTTTACAAAAGAGCAGGGTTTTGGAAAGTTTTCGGTAATTACTTCTTTTCGTTATTGAATTTGAATCCCTCGCGAACGGTTAAATTTGCCGAATTGTAGTTGTTATACATTATTGTAGTAATTTCGTCCCACGAAAGTTTTTTGCGTTCTTTGAGTTCCTTTATCTGTGAATCTGCCGTTTGTACTATTTGAAATATTTCCTGAGATTGGCTCATCAGGAAAATCAGGAATATTCTTTCTGATTGTATTGAATTAGCCTCTTAAAAGGTCACGAATCTCGCCCGATAGTCTTTCTATGTCTCCTTGCTCAGGCTCAAACTAGAAAAACTGTAGGTATGAAACACGGAATTGGATCTTGGGGCATCAATTTTCCCTAGCAGTCCCTCTGGCATTTCATTTTGAATTTGAATTAGCTCTTTGTGCCTTTCCTCTTTTTTTCCGAATATTTTAATTTGGATTGTGATTAATTTAGTGAGTTCGTTTTCTGTGCCACTTTTCGCCATTTATTCGAATTAATGCCGTGACCGCCCACACGACTGGTGCGGGAAATAAGAATATTATTAATCTAATAATGATGTTTATTAGATCTATAACAAAAATATATAGATGAAGGGGAAGGGGGTTTTATAATAAAATTAATCCTGTTATATGAGTGTACGTTCTGAGTTTATGGACCACTTAAAATAATTTAAATGCATTTTATTTCTTTAGATATATTATTTATCTTTGATAAAATAACAAATAAAAACGTTCTGTCCAAGAAATATTCTCGAAAGCATCCAAATATCCATTCGACCAAACGGCGGCATTCAATCTTTCTGTTCCTTATTAATAGGCACTATTAAACAAGAATTTAGAGTTTTTAAGGTAATTTAATTAAAATCGACCCATTTCTTGAGATTTGATACTGGTAATAATCACTCTCAAGGTAATATTTTAAAGAAATAGCATAAATCAATTTTTATTAGCATAAAAAATATCTTTAGAGGTGCAAAAATACATTAAGTGCAAAATTTTATATTGATTGTCGCAAAAAAATATAATTAAATTCCTTGAAATGCATTATTGTGTGATTAAAGCCTAAGTATATGTAATAGATTTATGGTTTAGTCGTAAAAAACATAATTCTAAAATTAAGAGACCAAAATCAGTCCAATAATTTGAAAATAATTACGAAATAATCAATTAATGACATATTTTAAAGAATACCGAAGGCTTCAATAGAATTTACCCAAAAAACACACAAAAATGAAAAATATATCGTATAATCCTTTTATTTACAGCTATGAAATGATTTTTGGTAGCAAACAAAGTCGGTTGTGAATAAATGATCAATAGCTATTAATTGAAAAATTTAAATAGAATAATTTTAAATAAAGTCGGCGTTAGATTTTAAAACCTAAAGAATTTGAAAGTAACGATCTTGTTTATTTTTAATGGAAAGTGACATTCTTATTTGCGCATGGGCGTAATCGTGATAATTTTGTGAAACTTGCCGACAACAGGTGGTAGGAGCAGATGCATAATGCATGGTATTAGTTTTTCATTAGCCTTAGGGATTCATTATGCCCTTCGTGTGCAGGAAAGAACTTCGATACTGACATCGAAGGTGGATTTGTGGTTTGTACCGATTGCGGAACCATTGTCAAAGAAAATGCTGTTATTGAAGAAATTGAATTCGAAGATCGCGGAAATCGAAGCAGAGCTGTGGGCACTTTTGTTCCTGAAGAAGGTGAAATATATGATATTAGTTTCTAGGTTATGGTTATATGGGATCAAAAAGTTCAATACCTTCTCTTCAACAAGCTAGCGAGATTTCAATCGCACGAGGTATCTCTTTTTAGCTATATTAGCTCGAAAAAATATTTCAATGATCGCAAGCCATCCTCAAATCAATTTACCCAGCAGTGCTGTTGATGCTGGTGTTATTTATTACAAGATGGCTCTTTCTAATGGATTAACGCGTTCTAGATGCATAGTTTACATCTCCTCAGCTTGTCTTTATATAGTTTGCCGATTAAGAAAGACCGCACATTTATTGATCGATTTTTCCGAGGTAACTCAGACGGACGTGTTTGTTCTTGGAAGAGTATATCAGCTAATATCTCGTCAACTGTTAATACAATTGCCACTTATTGATCCCTGTCTTTACGTTGAGAGATATGGATACAAACTTAAACTTGGGGAAAAAACAAGAGATGTTTCTCATACTGCCGCTCGTTTAATTGGTAGAATGAAACGGGATTGGATTCATCATGGACGACGTCCTAATGGAATATGCGGCGCAGCTCTCTTGGTAGCGGCTCAACTTCATGGATTCTCAATTAGTATCCAAAAAATGGTTCGTGTCGTACGAATCAGCAAAAAAGTGCTTTTAAACCGCTTATCTGATGTGTCAAAAACTCCTACTGCCAGTCTCACCTTGGAAGATATATTTAATAAAAAACTTGAGAGTATGGTTGAACAAGATCCTCCATCTTTTCAACTGGCTCGCATCAATTACCTGCGTAGATCAAAGATTGAAAGTCAAAATAATTGGCTCAACTCTCAGGTTCTTGATCAAGTAATTAAAACAAATCATGAAATCGAAGTTATTATGGGTGTCAGAGAAGCCATTGAGATGGGCATCGATAGGGTTCATAAAACACAAGAACTTATATCCATCCCCGATGATCGCATCAAGACACGTTCTCAGGCTAGAAATGAAACTTCTGCTCCCTCTGCACAAGAATCTTTAAATGCAGAGGATCAGCCTCCTCTTGAAACCATTACACCATATTGTCCTCCTCAATCAGATAATGACGACTCTTTAAAAGATTCTGAAGATATTGACGATGACGAAATTAATGAATACATTTTGAATGAAGAAGAGGCTCAAATGAAATCAAAAGTATGGCATACGGAAAATGCACCATATTTAAAGCAGCTAGAGAAACGTAAACAAGAAAAAGAAATCATGGAAAATACCAAACGACGTCGTAAGTCAAAAGGACCCCGACGTCGTGTAGTTGGTCTTTCACAGAAGGTATTAGATTCTTTGTTGGGCGATAAAGAAGTTCCCGGCCGTTCCTCTAAAATCGATTATGAAGCGATCGAAAAGCTCAATAACCAAGATTCAGTGCTTGGGTTGTCTGCAGAAACGAGTCAACTTATTGATTTATTCTTGGATAAAAAGAGATACCACGAGGTTGTGGAAATGGCGGTTCCTGACCACAAACGTATTGAATATGATTCCAGACAACATGAAAAAACAGATCCAGATCCCGCACCGTCAGAACCAAAGCGTAAAAAAAAATCAAAATCTAAAAATCCACCAAGACAACCAAGATTGCCAACACAAAAAGCTATAACCGCTAAAATAAGAGAAAGTTCAATACTTGCCACTCCAAGATCTCCAACAGGTCCCCATTCTCAAGTTCCTGAAGATTCTAATGATGGTCCTAAAAGCTTCTTTACGGACACTGCAGCTCAATTAAGACAACAGCAACTATTTGAAGCAAATGTAAAATTCTTCGGGTTAGAGGATTTTGATCAAAAATATTATCTTCAAGAGGAACAAGAAGAAGAAGAATATTTCCAAGAGTTTATTGAATAGTTGTAACAAAATTGTAAATAATATATGATGTATGTAGTTAAAAATTAGTACTTTAGATAATTTTATACAAAAGTGTCTCAAATTTTTATAAAGGATATAATAAATAATGCCTATTTGTTTATTTAAGGCGGTGGAGAGGAAGGTTTTTTGTCGGATATGAATTTTAAACAAAAAAATTTTGGTAGCGAAAATTTGCATGTTAAATTTTAATTTTTACCATTGATTGTTTCTCAATACCTATTACAAAAATTATATCCTAATTTGTAACGACAAAATAGATGATCAAAAAATTAAAAAAATAATATCTTTTATAATCAAAAATATTAAATTGTCTGCTAAAGTCAAAAAATATGGACTGTTGTAGGATGTAAAAGAGTTTTGTTTATTATTGATTTATCACAAAATTATCTCATAAGCATCTCTTAAGATAGGTAAAAATATGATTATCGTGATTCGATGGTTTAAAAATCTATTGATGATCAAAAGTAATAACAAAGTTCAAAGATTGTGATTCGATTGTTAATAATTATTTTTCCTTAATTCAACTTTATAAAATGTGCATATTAACTCATCGATTCGGTGGATATCCAACCTCTGATGTAAAGAAGCATTTTATTTTTACATGACAGTTTAATTAATGGATGCTGTTTTCCATATAAAAATATTTTCGGAAAACAAAAGTGATTTTTGGCTTGTAATAATAATTACGGTGAAAATAGACTAATGCAATTATAATCCTGAATCTGTATCCTAAATTGAACCATAAATTTGTAGAGGTTCTGAAAAAAATGGCCTTACATCATTTTAGATAATATCATAAACAACACTTTTTTTCGTTTTTATGGCTAAAACACACCTTAATGAAAGAGCAGTACAATTAATATTTTAAATTGTAATAAACTTTTATCATGTTGAAATTATAACGAGAGTATAAAAGAAAAAAATAATTACAAATGCAGCACAAAATTTGGTTTAAAAATTGATAAAAATGATAAAATGTGTTTTGTGTGAGTTTTAATGAGAGGAGAATTTGAGTTAACAGAACATCAAAGTATAACATGCAAAAAGTTTGAACTGCTATTTTTAAATGAATTTTTATCGATCGATCTAAAGCCAGTTTAGTGTCTGATGAGGCATCATTTTTATACAACTGTGCATGCGTAAATATTGAAATTCTTGAACATGGCGTTTTTAAATGCCTCAAAATACGCAAGAGAAATTAGATTTCATCTTTGTCCGCATTCAGAATCATCAAATGCATTAAAGTAATCATCTTATTTGACACAAAGAGATTTTATCGAGAAGTATTATCCTATGGCAAAACGGAATAATCCTAAATTTCCATTTCTGGTCAGAGAGGCGCTTGGTATCAAACCGAAAATTTATGTGAGATTCGGTACAACCTTAATTAATTATGAAGACAATTTAGTTGAAAAGGTTATTGAGACAGAGATACTGACTGAAAATCAAATATTGACAGAACTAGACAGGACTCTAACGAATTCATAATAATGACTTTTTAATCGAAAATATAAGATAACCAGTGTGACCATATGTCCGCTTAGGTGGAACAGCGGCCCTAATAATATATTGCTCTTTTGTTGTTTTTTCAGCGTTTGATAAGTCTTGGTTAAGAGAGGAAGTCGATTTTTTGAGGTTTTTTTCGTAGTTGAAAGGCTCATTGTCGCAATCCGAAAATTTTTCATTTTTTTTTAATTTTATAGTTTCAAGCAAATTTGTAGTTAGTTTCGGAATATGAATCTTTTTAAGCAAAGATGGACGTTCAAGACACTCTAAAACTTCTGTACAAAAGAAATCATGTGCATTCAATTGTTCTATTGTTTTCTTCACTTGTTCAATACAGGGAGAAAACACGCAGATGTTGGCACCCTCATTATCCTATAAGTCACGAAACAAACAAGACTTTCAATACTTTATTTGCATTTTTTATAACTTTCCAAGGTTCTGGAAGGTCTAAAATAACTTGATTTAAAATGATAGCAAAAACCTGTGTCAACTTTCTGTGGAGTGTCAAACCCTTCGTCAATGACATTGGAATGTTTTATTGTTACCACATCTTCAAGGCCGTTTTCAATTATTAAAGATTTTGCATTTTCATAACGTTCTTCTTGGAACTCAAAGGTGTATAAATGACCATTTGGTCTGATCGCTTGAGAAATTGCGTGTGTTAGTGTACCACTTCCAGTTCCTTACGTCAAATGAATAAAAATACCAGATTCAACGACATATTTATTATTTTTAATATTTAGTTTAAATAAAATCAAGCTAATATCTGTACTGCGCAAGATTTGGGTGAAGTGACGTAGACTTAAAGAAAATAAATGAGGAGTTGGATGTAATAAAAATACTGCATTCGATTTATCATTTAGCTTAATCTGCCTTATTAAAATTCGATCAACCTTTGTTCCATATTCCTTACCAATTATATCAGAGTGATTGATTACACCTTGACCAGTATTTATCTTCTCTCCAGATTTTATTTTGATGCAACTAAAATCTCGTCCCTTAAATTAGTATTATTTACAACTTTATGAATAATTACGTGGGAATTTTCCTCAATTTTCTTTCTTCGAGTAAAAATGTTCATGGTATAACGCGCATGAGTTTTTTTCAGAAGCATGGATGGGGATATTGTGCTATATAATTCTATTTTCAGATCTAAATAATCTTCATGCTTTATGCTATCAAACCACAAAATTTATACCTCGCCTTTGCCAAATATAGTTGGTTTTATTCCCAAAAAAATTATTTATCAACAAATTATATTTTTCGGCTGTCAATTATGACAAATCTAACGATGGACCGAAAATAACATATTTTTTACAATAGTTTCTGTTGTAAAATAAAAAATTAAAAGCTTATTGATTGATCGAAAGTTGTTAAGCTGCATTCGATGTTTTGAAAAGTCTAAAACCTTATAAAACAGAGACGAGCCAAACAAAAATATTACCACGGTCGATTTATACTTTTCTTGGTCTTATTTCATGACTAAAGCTGGTAAAAGAATTTCGTGGATTTTATTTAATGTATTTCATCAATCGTAGTCACTAATTATGTTGAATATAGACAATCGATAAGTTTTATATTGCACAAAAGGCTGATAATATATAATCAATTTTGTGGTGCTAATCATTGTCTACAAACTTGGCGGCTGACTGCGGAAGAAGATAGCCAGTAAAGAATGAAACAAATGTCTACGAACTTTAAATATAGTAATTATTCTTACTCCCTGTTTACTCAATATATGCTTTTCGGTCCAAAAGCTTTCGAGCACTACAAATTTCAAGATTTATTTTTCCATTTTTTCGCAGTCACATGGCCTCAAAAATGTTTTTGTCTCCTATATGAAAAAAAATTACTCAATTATCAAATATAATTATTGCATTAGTAAAATAAACCTATTAAACTAAAAATATTCAAATTGAGCAATATATTGTCATATCTGCAGAAAAAAAACACAATAAAAAAGGGATTTCGACACTCCTTCAATTCTACTTTCAGTACGAGTATTACATAGTTATTCCTTATTGCAGAATTTTTATTCTAACATTTGCAGAAAATTTTTAAGAGCGTATAATAATCAATTTACATAGATAAAATATAATTTCAAAAATCAAAAAGAACAATCAGTTCAATCTATATCACAAATGATTATCAATTTTTTCTGATGAAGTTTTTGCCCGTAAGATTTTAATTGATGAGTATTGATGCCGAAAAATTTGCTGTATAATCTAACAACGTTGTCTCAGTTGAAGAAGTTAGCCCAATCTGATGTTACCAAGCTTTAATAATCTAAAAAAAATATTTTCGGGTAAAATTGGGGGCTTTGTGAAGGAAAAAATTAACTTGAGATGTTTTTTAAACATCAAAATATTTCAAAGAATTTTTGGAATCTTGGATCTTCTATAATCACAATAATTTGATCTTTAGTATTTTTGAATTAAAAATCGGTTATTTTAACATTTATTATGAATTCCAGGATTTTTTTAATCATTTAAAAGCATCATGCATATGTAAGTCTTTAGCAGCCGTAATTTGCTAAAAAATTCTAATAAAATCTGTATTTTACGATTTTAGCAGTAATTGCTTGCGGTAAGGAAATTCAATCCAACATCGTAAAAAATATCAAGACTTTTTTTCATCCTTATTACCAAAGCATAATTTTTGTTTCTGATTGATGATATCTTTTGATATAATTCGACAGGATCTAAGTCATTCATTTTCTTTTGATTTCATTCCCCCTTAAATAACTTAAAAGTAATTGATTGACAAAAAATAAGCCATCTTAACGCAGATTTATAAATGCATTTACATTATCTTGTTATTATTATTCCTTAAAGCTGTTAATTTTTACAATAGACTAAATCATACCAATCGATCGAAAAAATTGCTCTATATGCTAGATTACCTGCTCTATAATTAGTAAAAAGTCTGTGACAGGGTTAATTTTCGATGGTGAAACAGTTAATAGCACTTTATATTTTTATGTTAATGTTGTTGCTGGCTAATCAAAACAAAAAGTTGTTAATTGATGAAGAAATCTAAATCATGAGCCACTTCCATTATATTTACTATGAAGTGGACTGGGTGCATTGAATCCCATATGGTATTGTAGTTGATGCTAAACCTAATATTTAATCCGATTCTACTTCTCTAGATAAGACATCATTTTCTTAAATTACTGGTAGAGATAAATCTGTATTTATAGACGATTATATAAAGGCAGGATTCCTGAATGAAAAAGATACGATTTTAATTGAGAGCTATTACTAAGCAACATTGTCGTTATCTACAAAAATAGCCTTACTTATTTATAAATATTGACTAAAAATTTTAAATCTCTATGATTGCCCAAAATAATTAATGAAAATATTAGAATCAATTGATTGACTGACTGATCTGAGAGCCTCATAGTTTATAAACTTGCGCCCAAAATTCAAATCTTGACACTGTTTTAATACGTCCTAAAACTTTTAAACCCTAATTATTGTTGAGAGTGTACAGAATAATTTATTTTTACTCGATATTTTGAATTCTTCGCAAAATTAATTTATGAGTCTGGTTTAAATCTTGAGAGAAACAGTAAAAGACATATTTCAGCCGGATTTTTGCACGAAACCGCTAAATAAATAGCCTAAACATTTCATTAATATCCAATTTTTATTTGCATGAGAAAATAAATATCGTGATCTGACGTCAGAGAATATATGCACAAATAAGATGCAACCAAACTTTTATTCCTGAACATTACTAAACAAGCAAGTTGAATACATTTTAGTGTTTATAAAAGTGTCTTTGCAACTTTAAAATTTTTATAAATGATAAAACTAGAAAAAAAACACAACTCATCAGTTTTATGAGTTTTTATTGAAAATTTAATCCAAAAAAAATTGAGTAATCAATCGTTACCGTTAAATATTGAGACAGTAAATTTAATGAGAACTACGACATCAATAAAAAGATTATGTTTATCTTACAGATTAGTATGATCTATTAGCACTTAATACACTCAAACAAATTGCTATGTATTTTTCAAACAGCATCTCAAATGTGTCCATCACAAGAAATTCAGTCAGAACAAGCTTAAGAGATGAATGAATGAAAAATGATTAATTAAAATTACACCAGTGTTGACGCTCAAACAAGTATTAACAAGGTATTAAGCTATTCGTGGTGATCTAAATATAGCTTGGCTCGGATGGGATCGCAAGAGGATTTTTTGTCTTAAAATATTATTTAGCTTGGCGAAATCTTGCATCTCTATTTTCTGACAAGGCATGCGTAGGTTGGATGACATTTAGCCTTTTTTTAATAGAATGATCACTTGTGATTGCTATCCTATTTCTTTAATATTTGATAACTGTTAATGTTTGCTTTATATTATTATAGATTTTTATGAAAAGTAGTGAGACCCAAGAAGATTTATCCAGCGAGCCTGCCGCCCAATCACTAGGTAAAATGGTCATAATAATATTAGGTACAATTAAAGCAAGTAGCCTCGCCAGTATTGTCCGAGATTTTAATCACTCAAAAAGTTTAATAGAAGGTGATGATCAAGCACAGGTTAATCTGTAATTTTAATCTTAGAACACAAGCACGCCAAAGAAAGATGAATATAAGAATAAAATTTCCTATAACACAGCGCTTCCTTCAAAGGCTAGCCAACGCAAAACGAAGACCAATAAAGCTTAGAGTATATTCTCTTATTTAATCAGTGAAATTTTTAAATCTTTGAAGGAAGAAAATGTGGCAAAGAAATATAGCAGAATTCTTCCTATTGCTAAAGAACAAATGGAATCAAAATTATGCGATTTTTTACAAAAATACAATCAAGATTTCTTTTCCTTAAAAAATTCATGCCCGATTGAGACTTTTTCTGCTAAACAAGTATAACCCGTTTACTGAAATAAGATCGTTAAAGTTGCATGCTTCCTCTGTCTAAAGTCTCTATCTGAAGGAAAAACATTAACCACCCAATACTTTAAAGATATTGATGATAAAATACAAGGACTTTTAGAGGAGGTTAAAAAATTTTTATCATTTCAGGCTGAACAAAAATCTCCACAACGCTTAAAATTTTTACATGATATGGTTCGTAAATTCGATCTGATAGTCTCGGAGACCGTTAGAATCTTATCATGCATTGTAATATTTATAAATGAACAAAGGAAAATTACAACTCTGAATTCAATGATTCTAACAGCCATATTGTGATCAAAAATACCGATCAAGACTTACAATCTTATATTCTTCGAAGTCTTGGGGAAAAAACAACTCCTAAAAAAAGTTCTCAGAATAATCAGGATATCGTCATAAGTAAAGGACAAAAACTTTACTCTATATCTGTTAGAAGGCTTACCAATGATGTATTTTCTATCCTATAAACTTAGATAGAAAAATCTAACGAAGAAATATCTGTAAACCAAGATCCTGAATTTTCCGAACCTACTGAATCTGATTTCAAAGTTATTAAACTGATAAGCCAGGGCGCCTTCAGTGCTGTATACCTAGTAAGACATATTTACACAAATCAACGATTTGCGATGAAAAAGATACCAAAATCTCATGCATTGTTAAAAAATCAGGTTCGACAAGTTTTTGCTGAAAGGGACATTCTGTCCTTTACCGATAATCCATTTGTGATTTCAATGTTTTGTAGCTTCGAGACAACAAATTCATACTGTATGGTAATGGAATACGCTGAAGGTGGGGATTGTGCTTCACTACTAAAGTCTGTCGGAATTCTCTCCATACAAACGGCGCGAGTTTACATTGCAGAAACATTGGTGGCTGTAGATTACATTCATAATTATGGCATTATTCATCGTGACATAAAACCTGACAACCTCTTGATAACATCATTGGGTCATATAAAACTTACAGATTTTGGACTGTCTAAAATAGGTCTCATGAGCTTAACCACTCTTAAATCAAAAGAATATTTTGGCAGTTTCCACGATAATAAAATTCAAGGAACTCCTGACTATATCGCCCCAGAGGTTATTCTAAACAAACCTTATGGTCGGGCTGTAGATTTTTGGTCAGTTGGAATTGTACTCTATGAATTTTTAGTAGGTTGCACCCCCTTTTATGGACATTCAGTTGAGGATCTATTTGAGGCTATTGTCTCGCTGCCTACTGAGTGGCCGACCGGCGATGAAGCCATTGTAGCTGAAGCTCAAGATTTAATTGATCAGCTTCTTAATAAAGATCCGTCTTCACGACTCGGTTCAGATGGCGTAGAGGCCATTAAAGCTCACCCCTATTTTAATGATTTAAAATGGAACGAACTACTTCAAACGAAGGCTCAATTTGTTCCTGCCTTTTGCAATGAGGAAGACACTAGTTTTTTCGATGATAGAACTGATAGATACCAAAATGATCGACTTTTTGAATCAGAATCCTCAACACCTTCTTCAGATACATCAAGTTTTAATTCGTACACGAAGCTTTTTAAAGATCATATCAGTTCAACCTCTCAATCCCAAGTTAATTCTCTCAACACCTCTTTTAAGTCGATTGCAGTATCCCAGACACACTCCGTGGACCAAACACCATCTTCGGTTTTATCCGAGGGGGATTATACCCAACTCATGTCAGAATCTTTGGAGAAAAAAATCTTAATTCCAGAGAATATCGAATTTGCTAGCAAACCTGCTGATCCTCGCGATATCTTTGGACCTAACATCAAAAAAATTATAAAATTTTTTGAGCTCAAGCGTGCATCGAGCACAAACGACTTTGGAATCGGTTTTAAAACTGTTCGTGTCGGCTGCGGTAAAAATATTTCATTTTTATGCCACGTTATTGAGAGTGTGCGAAAAGGATCCTCTGCAGATCAAATTGGACTGACTTCTGGTTTAATGATCGTTTTGGTTGGAGAATATATTGCCATGGGAAAGCAGCATGTTAGTATTCTCCGTTATTTATCCAACGCCAAGTCTATCACAATAGGCACCTGTTCGTTACAGGAATTAGACATTACTGTACGTTTGAAAAACTTTTCGTTGTACCACATAAACACCAATACCTCTATCTACCACGAACTTATTGAAATGGACATTAATTTCGAAAAATTAGTGGGTTACCATTATGTGCCTGTTTATCTAAATAAAACAGGTTCAGTTGTAAAAAGAGTGTCTGAAATGTCATCCGGCTCTTTAAATTTTAAGAAAAACAAGAATATTTTTAGAACCTTTATCAGGAAATTAGTAGACCGGAAAAAGGTTTATGCCAGCTCTGACAAGGAGTCATCAGGCCTTACTGAGTCAGATAGAAGTGTTAATAATTGTTTTTCGCCTTTACAGATGGCCCCAGATAGTCCAAGTTACATCAGAGATTCGGTTGTTGGTCTAGAATTTGTGAACAAATGTACAACAAATTTCCATTTAAAGCGTATTCTCGATTCTGAATCCCGATTCAATAAATTGGGCAAAAGAATTTCAGAAGCCACTCATCCAAACAGTAAATTTTATATTTCGTCTTAGAAGCCTTATCTTTTCAAAGGGGAATGCACAATAAGGCTACTTCAAATCGCCGTCGGCGGTCATCACTAAATTCTCGAAAACGTCTGTAATTTTCTATGATAGTTTTGTTCATTAGTAAAATAATTTTATAAATACATCTTTTTTATTAAAAACGATTGAAATTTGAATTCTATCAAAATTATTATCAATTTTTAATTACACCATTTTTACTTCAAAAGTTCCGAATATGACATTCAAAAGTTCCGATTTTCGCGCATGTGCTAATATGTGACATTCAAAAGTTCCGAATATGACGTTCAAAAATTCCGAAAAAAAATTTTTTTATTATGAACCCTGATAATGGCCAAATAATTGAAAAACAGTGGTAATAGTCAATATTTTTAAGTGGATAATGTCACTGAACGCAACTATTAGAAAATTTCCCTTGACCTCAAAACTATAGCTATATCTCACATAAACTGCAACCCACACGAGTCAATACCTGAAATTGCGCGAGATTTTTTAATAAAAGAACAAAACTTACGCAAAATCTATGCTTCTTACAAAAGAGATGGTGGTGTGAGGATGGATAGCTGCGGTGGAGCACCGAATATCAAGATAAACCGTGTCAATTTGGAAAAAATTGAAAAATATATTGAAGAAAATTCTTTAATTGCAATTGTCAAAATAAAAGAACGCTTTTTCCAGCAGATTGAATTATCTATTTCCTCTCGATATGTATTTAGGGCAATTGAGACCCAAAATTATAACATACAAGCTAGTAAGAATGGTACCCAATACCCAAAATTCTAAAGAAAATATTAAATGCAGGTTTCTATATGCACGAGACTATTTTAACAGGTACCAATATTATGCGATAGTATAATTCCCTTTTCAACTCCAGATGTATTATGCATTGATTAAACTGGATTAAATCTGAATATTCACAGGAGACATGGCAGAATTAGAAGGGGTAGTAGAGTCAGCATTACTGTGGCCAATTAAAGAGGCAGGAACACATGTGTGTGTGCAGCAATGTCATGTAGTGGATTGATTAATTACCGAGCACTATTAGCCACCTATTACAAGGCACAGTTTCAAACATTTTTGGAATACATTTTATCCCGAATATATCCCACGCAAAAATTTTTTCGTGATGGGCAATGTGAAATTCCATCACGTAAGGGAAATCTGAGAACTACTTGAATCTAGAGGTCATGTATTTTTATTTCTCCCTTCTAACTCACCGCAGCTTAATCCCATTGAGTTGATATTTTCTAAATGGAAGAATATCATTAGGTCGAGCGTAACAGTCTATAACACAAATGAACAGATAGAAAAAATTTTTTATGCCTCCAGCCATATTATACTTACTGACTGCATTGGTTGGATTCACAAATCAAAAAGATTTGCATCAAAAACTCTACTTAGAGAATCATTTTTATAGAAATTATTTTTCGGAATTTCTGAATGTCATATTCGGAACTTTTGAATGTCACATATTAGCACATGCGCGAAAATCGGAACTTTTGAATGTCGTATTCGGAACTTTTGAAGTAAAAATGGTGTATTATACTATGGGAATCACAAAATATAACTCCACCGGTATATTTTTACGTTATAATTTTAGCATATTATTTCTAAATTCTTCTAACTATTCTTTAGAATTGGGACATACCAAATAATATTTTTTACAATCTAAACCAAACCTGTCAAATGTTTAGCCTGCTTAAGTTAAATATTTGGCCTTGTAACATATTTTACTACTTATTATAGGAGTAAATACCATATAAACTGTTAAAATAACAAAAATTTTATTTCCTCTCAGAGATTTCAGTGTTTGGTAAATTATTTGACTTCTGAAGTGGTAGGCTTCCATTAATTTTTTGTTGAGTTATTATCTCTAAAGGTAAAATAGGTTTGACATCTCTGATATAAAAATTCCAATCTAATCTTACAATTCGCCATCTAACTGCGTATGGATATATAATATTTGTAAATCTAACATTTGAATCTGATATAAAAATAACTGTACATCCATATTATGAACATCAAAGTTGTCAAAAGCTTTTTCATCATTCAAATATAGGTTTTAGATATCGGTTCTTTAAAAACAATAAATATAATGCTAGAAACCTATCCTAGCAATTCGATTCTTAGTAAAAAAACATTAATAATCAATAAAAAGGGTAATATTTTTATATTTAAATGCCGAACTCAATTTTTAAACTTTCCCTCAATTGTGGCATCATCTTCTTAAACAGAATAGATAAAAAATTAGATAATTCTTATTCATTAAGGTCTTGACTAAAAAAAATAAAGGAGAAAAATCATCAGCTTCGTCTAAATCTGTGATGTCAAATCTTTTTGACATCATGAGCCACTCAAAAATTCTTATGAAGCCTAGTGCTACACTATCCAATGCAAAAACAATGGCTTTAAAAATCTAGTATAATAATTTGAACTATTATATTAACTATATTATAAATCACTATTTTTACCACATGCAGCTATTTTTAGACTTAACTAAACAGTAATAATGCAAAAATCATTATAAATGAAGATACTCACAAATGTAAAACTGAACAATTTATAATGTACATTTCAAGAGAATGTTTAGTGATATAGTTGTCTCTGTGTTGTAAAATTTAATTTTCTATTTGTGGTTGATATTCAGTAGCTGTAGCACTCCTAGCTTTTTTTAAATGTTCATCGGTCAACAAATTTTGTTTTTTTGACTTAATAATAATCGTAACAGATAATCCAGCTTCGCAGACAAAAGTACTTCCAAACATTGTCAATACTTTCTTGCAATATTTAGAAGACCTTCGAAATTCATCAGAATAATCATATTTTATCCGGGGATCTATTGGGGTCGTTTCCTTCTGTTTGTCATGGAGAGCCATATTGTGTTAAAGCTCAATTATTTCAAGCTGCAGTGCCTTTTTATCTCCTCCTAGTGACTGCATCTTTTCTCTAATTCTGATTTAGTTGATTTTGGTACCAAAAGATTTGTCATATAAATTCCATGAGGCTTCTGGCAGGCTATTTTAAATCCGTCTACGGGCCCCATGTTGGACAGCACTGGTCTAAAAGAAACTTTATTTTACTATGCAGTGGAAAATTGATAAAATTAATTTCAAGAATCAAAAGATCAGATATTTTTATTTTAAGCGACATTTTTTCACTCCATCTTTGAATAGATATGCTAGATTTATAAAAATATTCAAATGAATAAAATATTCACCCTTATGAAGCATTTTAAAAATTTTTTTCTCATTTATTGATCTAATTTAATATCTATGCGTATATCTTGTACTTTCTGCTCTTAATAAAAAATTTTCTTATCTTTTTTTGCATTCCCATGTTTGTTATACTGGGAATGCTCAAATCGTTTATACCACGAATTTTTGCAATATACTTATTAATTTTATGCTATTTTCTCATATAAAACTCAAATTTAATCGTCGATGTGATCTGCATATTTCATTTACTCAAATTTATTTTATTAATATAACGATTTGTATCCTGAATTATTTTTAGTGATTTTCGAATTACAGTGATACCTCGCAAACGTACTTAATTCGTTCTAGGAGTATGTAATTTATGCGAAACGAACGTTATGCGAAGCATGCTTTGTACTTAAATATAATAGCAGAAAAATTAATTTGTATCTCGAAACAACGAATTAAAAACCTTGGTTTGAAGCAATTTTCTATGTGGATATCGTTTGATTTTGAAAATAAATGGTATTTCATAACATATACGCACGCTCAAGCGAAATAGTTTAATCTTATTTAGTTCGCTATGCGAAGCAAGGTTTGTTATGCGAGTTATCAATAAGCACAAAAAAATCACGTTGTACGCAGCTTGCGTTATCCGAGGAGTACGTTATGCGAGGTAATACTGTTTATAATTTAAGGCAGCTATTTTGATGAAATTTTTATGCGTTTAAGTGCCACTTGATCTAGAAACGGCGTTAAAAATAAATAAAAATTAATAATTGGCTCTTTGGCTTCCAAATGAATATAAAAATACATAATTTGTTTGCACTGAAAATAAAATGACTTTTTAATGAATCTTGAAAGGTTTGCGATTAAAGTATGACTGAAAATATTAATTAATTTATATGAAAATATTCCAAATTTATTTATTGATAATAGGTGCATCAATAATTTAAGGCATTAAATTAAAAAATTTGTTTCAAAAAACGCCACCGAGATCACCGTGCATAATAATATTAAACAATTGCTCAACCAAGTCTTTGAACTAACTTTATTATTTTGGTTTGCTACTAATATAAAAAAAATTTCGATTGTATATTGGAGTTGTAAAAATCTCAGTCACTTAAAATATTTTATTTTTGCACAAATTTTTGAGAAAATAATTTAAAATTAATCACATCGCCCCTCGCCATTAAATCGAAGGCAAAAATTTAGCGAATTCTAGCTCCAAAGAGTATAAATTAGGGACCCGCCAATCATAATTTTTTTTCGAATCGAATCTCGAATCGAATATGTTCTTAAATTCGATTTCGAATCCATTGCACGCATGCTTGTGATTTTTCCTTCGACCTTATGGCAAACTTTATTCTGTAATCAAACTTTTTTTAAAAAGTTTACGGTAAAAATTAATTTAATCGAGAAAATCTACTGATTATTGAAAAATTATCGTCGAAAAAGTGTTAGTTATGCTTCGGTATGCATATAATAATTATTTAACTTCTTACGCTTGGATTAAGGATGCAGAGAAATTCTAAGTAGATATTTACGAAATTTATTTGTTTTACACTGATATTTAATCTATAAAATTACGCGTATTTAGTCGCTTCTCTTCATTTTTGCAAATTCTCTAAGTTTTAAAGAAAGCTTATTAACTACTTGAAACCAGCGGAAATTTTAATTTAGTTAGTAATATTGATGTCAAATAAATAAAGATTCGAAAAATTTGAATCGAAACTCATTTTTTTAAATCTAATATTCGCAGGGACCCAGTAAAAATCTAGGCGTTTATCTATCTTTTTTTCCTGTGAGCCACGTTATAATTAGTCTAGTCAATAAAAGCGTTTATGCTATCTGCCGTAGTTTTAAAGCGAGAAAACTCTGTGGTATAAAATTGATGTAATTTAATTAAGATTGCACTTTCTCTACTTGCTTGACTTAAATTTTGACGGTGTAGGAAGCATTAAAATTTTCGTATGACCAATTTTTCGAGGCTGAGATATCTTCAAAAATTTTAAAAAATTTATGACGTATGAGGTTTCAAGAATTTAACATAGGTTTTCGCCCTTGTAAAAAAAATTTAGTCATTTTTATGACAGTGGAAGCCGCTTGCAGCATTACAGATCTTGTGGTTACAAGCAAAGCGGCGATTAAGTTGGTGAAACGCAAACAAAGTCCTATGCCAGCAAAGCGTGTGAATTTTTGCATCTAAGTCGGGTCAATAGAATCACAAAGGGCGAATACCCGGAAACCATATCCCACTTTTAAACTTACTAATTAAGGGATTAGAGCTAGACCATGGCAGAGCGAGGGAAGGTGTGACAAAAGATTCCAAAAGGCGGTTGGAAAAAAATCAGCCAAATTACGCGGGCTATTCTATTATATTTATAAGTCTCTATACATTCTCCAATCCTCAAAATAATTGACAAAACTATTCCTTAAAGTTGAAAAAACACAACAAGATTCCTGCAAATGAACACTAAAACCATAAAAACGACATGGAGTCACTGGAAAATCAGGGGTCTTAGTTGATATAAGTTTTTGCTTTATAAAATATTTGGGATTCATCGAACCATGATATGACACGTAAATAAAAAATCCCAAATCTTAGTTATTCTTTAAGAAAATAGTTTTATCTAATCTGTATATACCGCACTACTTTTGATACCATCGACCAAAGATAGCCTTCTAGATTCTTTGTGATGCTTAGGCAGCTAGGCAGTTATAAGGAAAAGTATAACTTAGCTATCTACCATAATTCAGGGAAATCTGTGTTCTGAGTGCTTATAGGATCAACTATTTCCGTAACAGTCTCTATGGTCAAATAATAGAAATTAATTTTTTTATCATAATACATTCCTTATCTGAGATTTTATTTAAAATACCTTATGCTTCTGCGGTAACTTAAACATCTGAGCAAGTTTCTTAACACTGATGTATTTATTTAATAAAATCCAAAGAGACTTCTGTGGGCGTATTGATAATATATTGTAACACGGAACTGAGTTGATTTTAGCAGACGATATTCTAACACAAAAAGTGGCAATTAATTAGTTATTTGGTATCGATCGTCAGAAAATACGCATCTTGACGGTATAACAAAATCAGTGAAATTTTAACATGATTCGAAAAAAAATTCAAGAATTTTAAAAACACAAGTATTATTGATGGTAATTATATTGAATTAAAAGCTAACATTATTTATTCGTAAATAAATATAATATAAAAGTTTTCATTTATTTTTGATTTTTCAAATTTTGCAGATTTTGTCGAAGTTGCAAGGTTTCAATTGAAGCGTGTAGCATCTTTTGAATTCTGCCTGAGTACAAACAGGATATGAGCGTCCATCAACCATAATGTTTTTTTTGCAACATGGTAATCTGGTTGGCCATTCATTATGTAGTAGCATCACTAATCCCTAAAAATTATCCCTTTAACGTTATTATTTAAAAAAAAAATTGTGACATGATATATCAGCTGTTTTAAAGCTGCTATTTATCGTAAACCTTATGATTTGGATCTATAAAAACACTATTAAAATATTATTTACCACAATATGCCTTTGAAACTCCTGTTTAGCGAAATCCCTAAAAATATTTCTAAAAAGATAGGTATTCAGTTGTATTCAATGCCATTTAGTATTTATTTTTAAAGCATGGTCTAACAAAATTGATGATGGCAATTAACAAGTGTATTTCTGATATAAAAGCCTCAGACTCAGATTAGAAAAACAATCAGCGCAAAAAAAGAAATTGATGCTTTAATTTTACAAAATTTTATATTTTACATTCTTAGATTCTGTTCTAATGTTTAGGCAATGTAGGCTACCCTAAATTATAGCTCAAAAGAATCAAATTTTCACAATTGTCCGTTAGTTAAATTGGTCTGATGTAGAATTTCGTGATCATTGATTGTCATAGTAGCTGAACATTCTTTGTTACATTTTAGCTTAGGGTGAAGAGAATTAAAAAAATGCGGTCGGCGAGGAAGTTTAATTTAGAATAACCGCTAGTATTATAAAATTTATAGTCAAGGATATTATATATTATTATCTGCTACTTTGTCATAGATACGTGGCAGATAAATGATTAAGTGCTTAGAGGACATTAAATAGAAGAAATTGTGTAACGGTTTTTAAAAGGATTTATCTAGATGTTTTGATCTATTATTATATTTGAATGTCTGATTTAATCGACTAAATATGGATTTCTACAATCTTGTTTTTATTTTAATTGATTTTAGCTTGATGAGGTTAGAGAATGGTATAGTTTAATTTTTACTATTAAGATATAGGAAAATTGAAAATTTGTAGAGTGAATGCTGATCTAAAAAAATGGATCGATTCAAATATAAATATTATCAATGTATTCATTCTTTGGTAGCACGTTTCTTCAGATTCCTCTCTATTAAGTTGCAAAAGTTCAAAAATAGTTTTTTTTACAAATTTTCCTGGTGTGAAAATTTGACAAAAAATTCAAATTAAACTTGTATGAATATATTTTTTAAAATATTTACGACATCAGAGATAGAGTGTCTTATAGTTTTTTTATCGTAGTTTTTGTGTAAATATTAATTGTTTGAATGGTTTTTTAAAAAAAAATTAAAATTTAATGCTGTCCATGTGTTGGAGGTATGATTAATGTTTCAAATTAGGCAACATCCCATAAAATGCATTGCCCTACAATTTAATAAAAATATTTCAAATTTTTTTAATAGCTAAATGTGTTAAGTTGTGGTAAATAATCTTCAGACATTAGGATAAATTAGTATTTCAGCTTAACATAACTGCCTTACACTATTGACAACCAATTTAAAGACTTTTTTGTTTGCAACTATAGTGTTTCCTAACTAGCAGTAATTTTTAAAATTTTTCAAACCAATTTATAATTCTCATGGCAAATTTTAATTTTTTCTTAGTAATAAAATGAAAATTAGTTACCACTAATCATAGGTAACAAAATCAAAAAACTTAGTACCTGAGTAAAAAAAATTTTAAAACAGTCATTTATGGATTTATTGCCGGAAAAATAGTAATTTAAGACCAAGGAGTTATAATTTCAAGCAAAATTTTTATTTCAGATGGCAAGAGTATTAAAAAACTTGTGAAATTTCCATTTAAGTGAAGATTATCAAGTACTTTTAATTAAGGCTTAACTCAAAAATCATTGTTTATAACCGCCCAGTTCTTTTCGAAAATAAATAAATTTTTTTCTGTCAAGTGTATGACGATAGCTAATTATCTCTCCTACGGGTGGGAAAAATTGATTTATATGATTTTTTAATCCTTATCAATTTATAGAAGTGTGCATTTTTTTTGGCCAGTAGGTTGAGGATTGTTATTTTCTGATTAATGTAAGTCTGAATGAATTATGAGTTGATAAACTAATAATTTTGATCAATATTCATAAAAAATATATTTATGAAAATAAATAAAACTTTTTCCTTCTTTTAAAGACTATGTTATCATATTTGTGAAAATTTTTTTTTTAAATTATAATCGTGTAACCAAATCAATTTCTTCAACTAATCTAATGAGTTTGATAGATCTCATGGCCTTGACTGATAAGTGCGGTATTTATTATTTTTAAATCTAAAAGATTCTTTGATTAAGGTTAATTTAGGGCATAAAAAGGGATTAAAAATTAGTTGATGAGCCGTTAGAATTTATTATATTTTTTACAGTTTAGAAGTGGTGAATCCGAGTATTAATTACGACATTAATTTTTACGCGTTATTATATTTCACATTTTATATAAATTTAGACCTTATTTTATTCGACGGTGCTTTAATAATATATGATAAACTTATGGTACACTTTGGCCAAACTTCGTGCACACCTCTGTAATAAAATTCAGAAAACTAAAAGATCAGATATTATTTTTTCAAAAACTCATCAATTTTTTTTAAATTTTATGAATTTAAAATACCGTAAAGGATTCATTAAATATTTCTTTAGTAATAAAAATAAGGCCAGCAACTAAAAGACCTTGATTTTAGGTTGTCATACTAAAACTCCCCAACTATCATTTTTTTTAATGGTTGTATCAAATAAGATGCAAACTCATGTATTTTTTCATTCGGTAAAAATAAAGTCAATGTGTCAAATTTTCTCAATTTCTGTGCCTGTTAACCTAATCCATCTAATTTAAAGACATTAGAAGACGCTGACAGTGTTACCAATCCAGGTTACATTCAAAAAGAGGGGTTTAAGTGTGCAAGGCGTTAGCTAGGTGCCGCACTGCTAGACCTATTCCTCCCAACCACCTTAGTTGGATTGATATGTTAAGAATGCATAATGAGCCAGACACTACGTATCAGCGGTAAACTTACGAGAGATATTGTATTACTAACACGGTGGCAGTGCAAATTAAAGTCCTGCAAAAGATAAAATTTGTCAATTAGAAAAAATCATAAGTGTCTGATATTTCCTTATTTAGTACGACATTACCTGCCTAAAATATCTTTAATTTAATATAAAATATTACTTCTTCCATGAAAAAAATAAATAAAGGTATTTGTAATTTTAAAATGATAAAGCATTTTGATATAAATAATTATCAAAGATTTTTCCTCAACAAAAATTATTTTTTAAACAAATTACCTTATTTTTAAGTTTTCTATGACAGGCTACGATAAATAACAAGTTCGAACCCATTGATGTCAAGTGGCCCAGTGAAAATTTTCTATGATATCTAAGCTTTTTAAAGTTATTTGCGTTTAGTTCTTCATCGTTAGTAAGATTTCTCGTGTTAATATTTTGACTTATAATGTTGAAATATCCCTAGGTTTATTTAATTGATTTTTACCAAAATAGGAATAATTGTTTCAAGATGAGCAAACCCGAAATCACCTAATGAATCAGTATTATCAGGCATTGAGTCTAGTTTTGAACATTGTTTAAGGCCTTTGCTGATGGATATTATGATTTCTGTGTATAGTTCACAGGCCATATCCACATTTATGTCAATAGAGGGCGTATGCCGGTAGTATAAAATCATATCTCTAATATATTCAATAGCAGTGAGGGAATCTATGTCAAATAAGTCACAGAAGGAGATCTTATCTTCTTTACTGTTTGAATAAAGTAAATTGGAAGAACAAAGACGGTAAAGGTCAAATAGATCATCAACTTTTATTTTTACATGATAAAGAAACCGAAAATTTCGTCGAGTTTTATGTATCATTTCTAAAAATACAGGATCTTCAAAAATCTCTTTTTTTTCTTTCAAGTAAAATCTATGGTTATTGTGATATATATCATAGTTAGGACATATTGTGTCGAATCTGTAAAGAGTATCGGGGCTTGCCCGAATGCTGACAGAAGATATTTCCAATCCAGGATTATGTTTTAACATACCATCTATAAATGACGTCATACTTCGATAAGTGCGTTGAGTGTCTGTCGATTCAAAATTTAATTTATCCATAAATTTTGAATACTTATTAAAGAAACTCGAGAATCTGCTTCTGAAGCGTAAACCAGCATGGTAATGCTCTTGATACCCTCTATACATCAATTTACAACTTTTTTGTTCGCTAGTTAATTTATTAATCAGATTCAAATCTTTTTCTTTAAGATTTGCGAAACGAAAAATCCTTTTAACAGTTTTTGAAACGAGTTTTGCATGTGTAGGATTCAAATGCCTAGATCCATGTCTTGCTAGAAATCTAAAATATTTTATTTCATATTCAGGGGGAAATAAATCTTCAACGCTATCATTAAAAACTGTTTCATAAGCCGTATCAGAAGAATAGAGAAGACAATAGGCGGCTGTAAACATGTTGAGAGCTAGAAATCCCTTAAATTTCATTTAATCCTAATATTACATATAAATCATGCATAAAAAATTATCATTTATTTTAATCAATATGTATCTGAGAAAATTTATGAATTACAAAAAAGAATCTAAAAAATTTTTAAGCACTACCCTACATGCAACGGGTTGTTCCTTTAGCTGTTCCTCACTTAGTTTGTAGAATTAAAAAAATTTAAAATTACCCTTAAAATTTGTTACTTTCAGTTACTTATAATTTAATTTTTAGTATTCCATATAATTACCTAAACATTAAGGTACAGAAAGATAATATCAGTTTTAATTTCTAAATAAATGTTTAGAATTTCGGTATTTCGACGTGGATTATTGATCAAACATATAAATTAGCATCTTTAATTAAAAAATCAATATATTGAGGTTCGTTTGCAGAGTTGATAATTAAAGGTTGCACGTAACGACTGAGTGAGGTAGAAGCCACAAGCCAAAATGTTAGAGCCTATCATCGATAAAGTATAACCAAGGTGGATATACTTAGCAGTCAGAAAAACCCGGATACCGAATCCAGACACTAAACTATCGAGCATTATGATAGTATATGCCAAGATGTATAAAACGCTAAGAGGCCATTAAAGATACCTTCAGCTAACTAAAAATATCTTTAATTAACAACATTATACTGTATTGAACCTTTTTTGCAGTTGTATAATTATTAAAGTATATGAAAACCTTAAGCTTTATCAAAATAACCAAATCTGTTTACTTTCAGTCACCTACCCATTCATATGTTGCGGATTCCTCATAAACAAGCATAAAGATTTCGACTTCTCTTCAACTTAAAAGTGTTAAATTAATATTCAAAACATTTTTGACCATTAAAATAATAGTTATTCCTGTGATATTTATTAAAATTTCTTTATTCTTAAACATGAAACAGAATAAAAGTCAAAATTATCACCTTCCACAACATCTATCGATATTAAATTCGAATAAATTTTGACGTTCATTAACTTAAGTTGAGGGTGATGTTAATTAGGGCATAATTAATATACATAAGCATGTTTTGTGGACGCATTAAATTATTTACTGATTTTTATTTGTTTTGCGGCGTGCTCTCGAAAAAGATTAATTATGTTGTAAGATAGTTAAACCATACAACAGCACACAGGGGACTATCTTTATAAAAATAGATTTAATTTAAAAAAAAATTAAGAATCAAGATGGTTGTGTTACTTTAGAAAGTATGATTGATATTGTCCATAAAAATATCACAAGTTTACCCTTTCACACGTCGAAGATTAAAAATATTTTAATATTTATTACAGGTTATTTTTCAATAACGGTGTTAAATTATCCCATATTTGTAATGCTTGTTCATAATTGGTCTAGGAATCTTGAAAATACAGTTTTTCGTTACTTTTATACTCACAAAATGTATTAATAGTTTCTCCAAAAATCAACAAATTTACACTCGTAGTGCAGCAAACAGTCTATTGCACTCTTAAATAAAAATTTTGGTCAATAAAATCTTCAAAGATAATTGATTAACCGAATTCCTGTTTTTTATTTTTGAAATCAAGGACTATAAGCTTTTTATCTATGTTAACAACAATTATTACAGCCGATTTAAAAAATATAGAAATACCATAACGAATATTACACCATTTTGCATTCAATAAGTCCGACGACGACATTTATTACTACCGCTTCTGCCGCATGTGCAAGTATGAAGAAATTTATCAATGCTGTAAATAAAAATAAAAAATTCATTTTATTAACAAATTTTTTGCTCGATCTGTAACCGATATTTCAGGATTTCAGTCAATGGAAAAAGGCGTAATTTTTTTCGTCTCTTGTAAAATTTTGTGTTCTCTGACGTTTAATTTATGATTATTGTGTGAATTTATTCATTCCTTAAATAATTAGCGAAGTGGTTGTCAGATAGTAACCAGGCTGATTAGATATCAAGTGATAATATTAGCCACTGACCGTCGTTCCCAGTATCTAGGATACTATATAAATAGATTATATGATCATTAGAGATAGGATTATATATATACATATATTTCTTATAGTGGTATAATTAAATTTTTTCATCAGTATTATGGGCTATAAGGAGCTAGGTATTTTCACCAAACTTTTATCACTTAAATCAAGTGTAAATTTAATGGATTGGTGCTTAGAAACATAAACATGACCGTTATCGAATCGTATGCAATAATTGTAAAGAATCCCCTTTAAATGAATTTTGCAAATTTTTGCCCAAAAAAGGCCATTTTATTGAATTTCGTTGTAAATTTAATCCTTTATTTTTTACGTACTAACCATTAATATATCTTATTGCTTTCATGTCGTCTAACAAATTTATTATTTGAAAAAAAATAAAATTTAGACTAAATTTGCTTATTCTTCAATAAATTTCTAAACTTTTAGATTAAATTGACAATAATCCTACAAATGTCAAAAAAGCAATGATTAAAGCAACGAGGGAACTTATTGCTGAAGGGAGCAAACTAATATCTGTAACGAGTGAACTTATTTTTTCAACGAGTGAACTTATTGCTGTAAGGAGAAAACTAATTGCTGCAGCAACCAAACTGATTGTTAGGAAACTCTATGTTTAATAGAGATTTCAGTCTTGTAAATTATTCGACTTTTGACTCAATGGCAAGTCATTAGACTTCGATTAAATTATTGGCCACGAAGGGAATAAAAGGTTTGACAACTCGAAATAGGAAAATTATTATTTTTGAATTTTGCTGGTAAATGTTTAATATCGGCTGTAGATACCATTATTTAGGATGATTTAAATATAATTATTTAGTAAAAATATTATTATTTATAGATGGAATAAAAAAAATTTCATTTAAAATAAACATATATTACTAAATTATCAGGTATTTATATTTTATAGATAAAAATTCTTACCAGATGTTGAATAATTTGTTTAAATCCGAACGTTGATGAAAGATGGTTTGTTTAAATAGATGCCTAATATAGTTTATTCCTTTTTTTCTTCTAAATTTTTAACATCAGCATTTATTATATCAAAAAAACCAATTATTAAAGTTACTAAATTTAAATATATTTAACTAATTTTTTATGTAATTCAAAATTGTGATTGGTAAACATTATCTTCAAATATTATATAAACCTTTTAAAAATTTTTTGTTAGATTAAAGTTTATAAGTTTATGAGTTTCAAGCCTAATACCCACGTTGACTAAAACTGAAAATTTTTCAGCGGTAATCCTCGGTTAAATTTCTTAAAATTTGCAATTTAAGCCTGTTCTTTATCTGAAAACATAAAAAAATAGAATCAAAAAATAAGTTGTTGTATTTCCGAAGTGTTCAGCTGGAGTTTTACCTGTAGAGAAATAATTGGCAGTAATAGATTTTTTTTAACGGAGTGAAAGAGCTAATCATGACTAATTTTTATTTTCTTTCAATAGAAAGCTGTCCTTATCAAAGTTAGACCTCACCACCTGCGTGTCTGTCCACCGAAGACCGCTTGCTTAAAATGGTGGACACCAGAATTACCAACTGTGCTTTGCATATAAAAAATTTTATTTAAAAATTCTTAGACCCATGTAAAGTCATGCTCCTTTTGGTTCACTCTCTGACTGTTCAATATTTGGTATTTTTAAAGATAGAATTGATATTTGTGGCAGTAAATATAATCCTAATAATGTTTTTAGATTTTTTTACGTCATCGAAAATTCGAATGCAGAAATAAGAACTGATGACTTACCAATTAGAAACTCGATCGATGCAACATATGGCAAAATACGAGCCAGTACTAATTTAATCGATTTTAGAATTAAATAATGTCCGGAATACTTCAGATTCTTGCTTATATATTACACATTATGACAGATTGTATATGGATAAACTATTCCTAAAAATAAGTTTTAAAATTTTAATTAAACGGCCAATTATAGCTTATCGGGTTAATTCATATTCTCAGTCTAGTTTTCGGCGAAAATTTGGACCTATAAAGTTTCAGCTAGCTATTTATTCCTCATTTAGACTTATTTTTCTGAGTTACATAGTATTACTTTTATATAATCATTCTCATGGGAGAGATTGATCTTAAAGGAGTGTCATTGAAGCCAAGTGGGATCAAATTAATAATTATTTTAATCTTTGCCATTCATGATAAATATGGGCAAAATAAAAAACTTAATGAGCCATATTATTAAGTTTATAAATCAGTAATAGGATCTGACGCTAAGCAGCTTACACAAAATTTAATTTAGCTAAATTCCAGCTTAATAATATCTATTTTTGGTTTTTAATCAAAAATAAAATGGGGTTTTGAATGCCTTAGATTCCAATAAAATCTATGAGATTGATACAATCATATTTACTCTTGCAAGTCATAATAATCGCTTAAAAAACATCAGTAAATAAGTAAACAATTCTACAATCAATATGACGCTAAAGGGGATTTTTATGGCAGTAAAAGGTTTAATTCGATCCAAATCTTACTATCAGTTAAAAATTATTATTGATATTGTCTTTAGTTCATTCGACAAAAGTATGATATTTAGTTTTTCTATAATTTTGAAAAGTTGCAGGATGTAGTCGTATGTGAAAATTTACAAAAATTAATAAAAAGAAGATTAAAAAGTGCAATATAATATATTTGTATCTAATATAACCTCAATTTAATGAGGTTTATATCTTTAATGAACGCAAGAGAAGTGTACATTCTTTTCTTTGAGTTAATTGTTACGATTAAATAATATTTTTGTGATGTTGGAGAAATCCATATTAATCTAAAAGAGTGTAGCGTGATAATAGACAAGCAATTATACTAATAGCTATAATTAGTCTACGTCGGTGTCCGAGGGTGGCACGCTACATTCCTCCCTTCTTAATTTGAGGAAGCTTGGTAGGTAATCTTTGACGAAATTGACGTTTTCGGGTGGAATTTTTATTGCTCTTTTTGCTTTTACTGGTTTTGTTCTATTTTGGGTGACCTGCGCTTTATTTTCATTATTCTCTATATCTTGTAAAATAACATCGCCATTTTCTAGATTTTTGACAACTCTATATGGCCCATGAAATGGAGCATCTAATCCGCTTTTAAGCCCCGATTCTAGATACGTTAGGTCCCCCGGATCCAAATTGTGCGTAACAGACGTTTTATCATAATTTCTTTTCATTCTTTTCTGGCTTATTTGAATTTTTTCCACTATCTGTTCATCTATATCTTTAATTAGTTCGCTTAAATTGTCTGTCTCTTTATCCTCTTTCACAATAACAGGCAGAGGAAGATAATTACGTTCTGAAAATGTTCTGGGAGATCTTCCAAACACAACTTCAAATGGAGAAAATTGCGTTGAGTCATTTTTTAATATGCGCAACGAGAACAATGCAACAGGTAAAGCTTTGTCCCATTCTAAATTACGGTCGTTTACCAGCATTCGCAGCTTCTCTTTAAGTGATCGTACAGTTCTTTCAGCCTGCCCATTACACTCTGGGTGGTAACTCGAAGTTCTGATCTTGTGCGTACCGTAGGTTTCACATATTTTCTTAAAAAGAGAGGATTCGAATTGTCTCCCCTGATCTGTTATGAGAAATTCCGGCGGTCCGAATCTTGTAATTACGAGATTAATGAGTGCCAAAGCTGTTGTTTCAGCTGTCATATCGTTTGTTGCTACTGCTTCTATCCATTTCGTAAATCGATCTATGAACACGAGAATGTATTTTTTTCCATGTTCTGTAACAGGTAATGGACCGATAAAGTCTGCATGCCAGGTCGAAAAAGCTTTAGATGATTTGATAGGAATCAATGGCATTTTAGTTCTCTGATTAGCGTATTTATTCCTTCCACACACAGTACAGTTAGCTACATAGTTTTTCGACGAACTCATTAAGGTTTGGCCAGTAAAAATGATCAATGATTAATTCAACAGTTTTTGAGATTCCACTATGTGTTCCTTTAATTTGGTGAAAGCTTTCTGTTATCTCATGCCTCAAAGATTTTGGTACAAGAATACGTTTTTTTTCACCTCTAACATGATATATGATTCCTTGATCGTCAATTGTCAGTTTTGAACGACTTTTCCATAGTGTTTTCAGTTCATCAGTTACATTCGATGGAATTGCCTTAGCATTCTGGCTAAGAAGGCTTTTTAGAGAGATTATATCTTCGTCACCAGTTTGAGCTTTCACGATAGGGGATGTTTCTTGACCGATAGCACATAATACTGATCGAGAAAAAGCGTCAGCCACTATATTTTTCTTACCAGGAATATGCACGACCTGGAAGTCGAATTCCATCAATTTGTTTAACCATCTGCATCTTCGCCCGTGCGTGTCATTAAATGAAGAAAGGTATTTTAGCGGGTTGTGATCACACTCTACAGTAAATTTTCTTCCTATTAGATGGTGTCGAAATTTCGTTGTTGCCCATACGATTGCTAACATTTCGAGGTCGGTGGCAGAATAGTTTTTTTCCGCTTTAATTAATGATCTACTAGCAAATGAAATAAGGAATTCTGAAGATCCATTCCGCTGCAAGAGAACAGCGCCAAGTCCAGTTTTTGAGGCATCTGTTTGCAGAACTAAAGAGAAATTATCCTTAGGAAAAGAAAGAGTTGGTATTTTTGAAAATTCGCTTTTTATCTCTTGGAACACCTTCTCGCAATTTTGGTTCCAAATTATCGGTGAACCAAGTTTCAAAAGATCATAAAGCGGCTGAGTTTTTGATGCATAATTTTTGATGAAGCTCCTATAATATCCGCATACACCTAAGAAGCATTGAAGTTCTTTAACTGTTGTTGGTTTGCTCCACTGTAAAATGCATTTGGTTTTCTCAGGATCAGGAGAAACACCAACTTCATCAATATGATGACCCAGAAAAAGTATATCCTTAACACCAAACGAACATTTTTCTCGTTTCAGTTTGAGGCCATGTTTCTCGAGAAGTGATAAAACAGTTAAAACGTGTTGCGGATGTTCATCCTCATTACTTGAAAAGATTACGATATCGTCCATGTAGCATGCTACAAACTTGACGCTGGAGAGAATCTGATCCATCAAACGCTGATATACAGCTGGGGCATTTTTCAAGCCAAACGGCATACAGGTAAATTCATATAATCCAAATCCAGGACCAGCTGAGAACGCAGTTTTCTCCCTGTCCTTTTGATCTATAGGCACTTGCCAGTAAGCTGATTTCAGATCTATTCTTGAAAATACCTTAGCTGAGGATATTTTTTCAAGAATAGAATCTATGTTTGGAAGGGGGTAAGAATCAGATTTCGTTACTGCGTTCAGTCTACGAAAATCCACACAGAAACGACGTTTCCCATCTTTTTTCAATGGAAGAGTAATTGGAGCTCGCCAAGAACTTTTACTCTCGGTTATAATTCCGGCCTTTAACATTTGAGTTATCTGTTCAGTAACTACACTCTCCATAGCTTTTGGCAGTCTTATAGCATGCTTGAGCAACTGGTAATGCATCTCCAGTATCGATAGTCATTTGAATCGCTTCAGTTTGGCCTATATCGAATTCATGTTTTGAGAAGATATGATCGAATTCGCGTATCGCATCATTCAATTCATACCTAGAGCCTTTGTATTCTGATTTACACAGTAAGGTTGAGCTGGAAATCTTACAATGACCTTTATCCCAGCTTAGCGTGATCTGATATTCAGACAAGAAATCACGTCCAATAATAGCATCTACTACAAGACCATCAACGGCATAAAATGTCCACGGAATAATCTTATTGCATAAACATATTGAAAATGTCACACTCCCTCGAATTTTAATTAATTTTCCGCTTGCATCAAAAAGACGAAAATAGTTAAATGAAGATTCTGGTCTAATGTTAACGTAATTAGAGTTAATCAAGGATTTTTCGGACCCGGAGTCGACGATTGCGGGAATTTTTGTGTTATTCTCATCGATTATCGTAACCAAGGCCGGATTATTTGTTTTTTCCTTAGCATGGTTACTGGTGACAGGAACACAAAACCTTCGATCTTTTGCAAATCCGACAGGAGTGCCCTTTTTCCCCACATTCTGAACATTTAGCGGTTCCCCGACATTCTATTGCTTTATGACCACGAACCCCGCATTTAAAGCAAATTCCAGAGAATTTTGAGGGTCGATCGAATGTATTTTTCAGAGGCGTTTCTTTGTGTTATTGCCATAGAGAGTTCATCAGGTTTTGGTTGGTTATCGAGAAAAAGCTGAACCCTTTGAATTAGCTTGTTAACAGAGTTATCCCATGTTAACCGAAAGAGATCTGCCTCATTTCTAGGAAGAAGGCCTAATAATTTTTCTGAAATCATAGTAGTCTTCGCTACTGCATTGGTAAGGCTGTCATCCTGTTCTAGCATGGACTCTAATCGGCAAGCGAACATTGCGATCTTCTCTCCATTTTTTGGCTCTTCAGAAAGGAATTTTGATATGCCCGATCTTTCCCCACTATGTCGACTTGCCAAGTCTATGACTAGCTCTTGGCCTCTTGGAATAATTTTATGCCCTCGCATGGTTGATCCGGTTCTTTTTTTATCTTTTCAATTTTCTCTTTAAGCGTAGCAAGCCTCGGCGCTAGTACGTTTCTAATTTCATTCGGCAGCGACAAGAGAAGCATAGCAGTGCTCTGGTCATCATCGAGCTTCTTTAAACTCGAGATGCACTCCAATGTATATAATTGACCGCGTATATTCTCTTCCATAGAAATTTTGAAATTATCCATTGTTTATTTTACCGCTGGTACCAATGTAGCGTGATAATAGACAAGCAATTATACTAATAGCTATAATTAGTCTACGTCGGTGTCCGAGGGTGGCACGCTACAAGAGTATGGAAGGCTTTATCAATTTTTTAACATCTATCTAATTTAGCATATATCTTTAATGCTCCTCATTTTTCTTCGGATGGTCAATCAAAACAAAATAATGTTATTATGGGAAGTAGGTGACTTTTCGGCTACTTTTTTTTGATGAGACTGTTTTAGCAAGACATTTTTACATAGTCCTGCTTAATAACATTATTTCTCTACCTTTATAAGAATAGAAGAGACTTATGTACCAAATCGCAAATTAGTAGAATTATATTAATATACAACAACCAGATAATAAAATTTTTTTATTTGCAAAATAAATAATGTTCTGCCTATAGCTATGTTTTCCAACCTCTTTTTATGCCAAGGTCTAATTATAATTTTATAAATATTCATACGCCCTCGATCCAGGTGTAAGTTAATACAGTGATACCTCGCATAACGTATTTAATTCGTTCTAGGAGTAAGTACGTTACACGAAACGAACGTTATGCGAAGCATGCTTTGTAATTAATTACAATAAAAAAAATATTTTTTATGTTGACAAAAAAAATTAAACCTCGTATTTGAGCAACTTTTTGTGTCAATATCATACGATCTAAAAAATTAAATCGTATTTCATAACAAATACGTGCGCTTAAGCGAAATAGTTGAATCGGATTTAGTTCGTTGTGCGAAGCAATGTTCGATATGCGAGTTATCAATGAGCACAAAAAAAAGTACGTTATGCGAGGTATTACTGTATTTATATTAATCGGTCTTTTTTCAAATTCCCCCTTCGGAGGTTTGAATCACGCGTGGAGCCCACTTAGCTATAAACTATTAAAAAAATAATTTTTTTTTAAAACCCTATTACACAGGCATGAATTGTTTGCTCACATCACGTGGTATGTCTACGAGAGAACAAGGAATGGAGAGCGTCGCATTAACATCAACGCTGAATTAGCACATCAGAGGTTGCTGTCTAAATTTATGATCGATCATTTTTTAAATTTAAAGATAAAATTGATAGTGTTTGAACGAGAAATGAGTTTTAATATTATCGATTCGTCTATAAAGAAAATCCCTCAGAAAATCGTAGAAAATACGTCACAACAGATATCGGTATTTTCATTATTGTTAAAAGCTACAGGGCTGGAAAAAAAATCAATAAATTTAGAGTAATTTAGCATGATTTTTTTGTGGATAAATAAAAAAGGGCACGCATTTAAATAAAAAAAAGATATGACATTTAATAGGATTCATTTTAATTCTCAAAACTTTTTAAAATACAGTGATACCCCGCATAACGTACTCCTCGGATAACGTACGCTGCTAATAACGTAATTTTTTTGTGCCTATTGATAACTCGAATAACGAACCTAGCTTCACACAACGAACTAAATCATATTCAACTATTTCGCTTGAGCGCGCTTATTTTTTATGAAATACGATTTATTTTTGAGATCAAACGATATCAACACACAAAATTGCTCAAATCCTAGGTTTTATTTTTTTTGTCGGCATACAAATTAATTTTTTTCAATTGTGTTTAAGTACAAAGCATGCTTCGCATAACGTTCGTTTCGCATAAAGTACTTACTCCTAGAAACAAATTAAGTACGTTATGCGAGGTATCACTGTAAGCCAAACCTCAAAAAGTCATGCCTCGATATTTTAATCATACAAAGCAAAAAAATTAAAATAGCGATTCGGGATCCAAATATGAGACTTGAATCGTTGCTAAAATGGTGGTACTCGTGCCTAATGTTAATTACTATTTCTTTGTGGTTTTTACGAATTTTTTTTTCAGGGCATAAGAAGCTCCTAGAACTATTCCTGCTATAATATCAATAATTTTGGCATTTATTGAAATACTGAGAAGGAATAACCCCGTTCATTTTTTAATTGACGTTAGAATAAAATTTCCCCTTTTTAACTTATCTCTCGTTTATTTAAAAAAACTTTTTTTCATTTAAAAATCAACCTTTAAATGATTTAATTAATACGTGTAGATTAAATTTACGAGAGTGCGAAGCTTTTGCGCTCAAACTAGTTCCAAATAGCCGACGAATTAATTCCCCCTAACTAATTTTTATTTTTATAAAACTTGAAGATAGTTCTTAAAATCTTTAATAAACTTTGAATCAACAAAATTCTAATATATTCTATTTCAAACATGAATATAACACATTGTATCATAATCGAACTATTCTAATCGTGGAAAAAAGCGTAAACTACGGAGTTTAAGGGCTGAAGCAGGTCCAATTACGCGGAAAAAATATTTCAGCCTTTGTTTAATATGAAAGCAAACAATAAGATAAATTTTGCCGTAAGAATTTATCTTTAAGGCTTCGATGGCGACTTTTGAATAAATTTATTGATTATGCATTTGAGGCATAAATATAGATGAAAAAATTTTAAATAAAAATGAATTAATAAATTGATAAACTAATAATGGATCATTTTTAAATACAGTGGCGAGCGGGTGATTTGTCGCAGGGTAAAAGTGGTTTGGCGCGAAGAGAAAGTGATTTGGCGCAGCGAGTAGATGGTTTGGCGCTGCAAGTTAATGGTTTGTCGCGAAAATTTTAAGTTAGATACGGTTTCGGAA
>JBBNEX010000265.1:0-38862 GCA_038021265.1 Cyprinella venusta | reverse complement strand
TTAAGAAAATTTTTAAAACTTCTAATATAATTTTAATTTGTAAAAAATAGAAGATTTATTGAAGAGAAATCGAGCTCATCATTAATTAGACACAATAATCAGGGTCGAGGGCAAAAATTACTTAGTCGTACACCTTAAGATCTGTCTCCTAAAGATTCTTATGTAATTTTGAAATTTATAGCCGTATCGCAAGCGCAAGGAAAAAATTAAGTATGTCGTTGATTTCTGCATGAATTTAATTTTTTTCGCACTCTTGTTGCTATGATTTATATTAATGATCCAAAATACATGTAAGGAAACGTAAAAAATTTCCTACCCCATATAAATTACACAGAAGCATCTTTGTCAAAATCTTAATTTGCTTGAAATTGCCTAAATGGACAAATGCCTTAACGATACCATCATAGTCTCGTTAAATATTGTTATTGATATATTTCAACGCTTGTATCCTCATATTTTAGTAAAAATTGACAGTTCCTATAACAAACAACAAAAAAATCTAATTTAAACGTACTTGCAGAAAAACGTCGTATTTCATGGGTCAAAAATTTGTTGTTCAAATTATTTTAAAGAACATTCAATCTAACACTTAATGCTGAATTTTGTAAAAAATATATCACGTTACGGATTGCGGAAATATTAGTAAAAAACAACGCTTCAAAAATCAACACCTTTATTCTTTATGCTGACTTGGATTAATTTATTCTACAGTAAAATGTGACAAATAAGCAATTGGAAAAATGAGTGTGGTGCCAACCTTTCTGGACAGGCAGTTCTCCGACGACAGACACCCGAGGGCGAGGTTGTCACATGATGATGGCGGCGCGGCGAAAAAATGGAGTATTAAGAATTAAATAAAAATAATGAAGAATAGCATTTTCCCAACTTTTAAACAAAATCTTTTCTTACAAATTACTTTGCACGTGGTAAAATTCCGGCTAAGCACCTTAATAGGATGCTTATTTTTTATCAATTGCATTCAGCTACTACACATTAACAAATTTTCATAATTCAGGAAATCTTAAAAATTCTCCAAATTTTAAGAAAAGCGAAATAAATCTGATGGACAGTTTAATATTGTAAAATTATTATCTAAAAATCTTTTTTAAACATCTTGATGTATTTTTGATTAGATTCCACGCCATTTTTTCTGATAACAACCGAGTATTCATAAATTTGAGGGTGCAATTTCAAAATGTACAATGGTAATTCTCGTAAATGGGGAAACTCTATGACTTATAATCATTATCATCATTTTAAAAAACAATTTGAAGACCCTAACAATGAAAAAAAATTAAAACACGTCTTATGAAATTCAACATCAATCACTTATATTATACTTTGAATGAGTATCAAGATCGAGATATTTTTACCGTTTCTCTAGATGGTTCATACCGTTATACATTTTTACGTACAAGATATTGATAATTCAAGATTCAATATTTTCTGTATTGTTCAAATGCAAGAAAATTGCAGGGTACAAACATCCTCGTGATCACTTGATTTTCCAAAATATATGTCGTCCTGCCTTAATAAGATCAACTCTTTTTGGTTAGAATTCAAATTTAATAAAGGAATATCACTTTTCAGTTATATTTTTACTTATCGTCTTTACCGTTCATATTATAAAGACCTTACATTATCCGGATACACCATCGCAAGCTTAGTTGCATCTGTCCCTTACGCTCTATATTGTAAATCTTTAACATCAACAATTTAGATAAAAGCATTCGTAAATTTATGAATTACGCAATAATTCTGTCATCATTAACATTTCTTTGGGCACGGGACTATCAAATTGTTGATCCAACACCCACCCAGATAGATATCTACAAAAATAAAAAATGGTGAGCAAAATTTATTATTTAGGTTCGAAAAACCAACTATGCCTCGATACTAGAACTTCATCTAAATTAAAATTTACCTTTAAATATATTTGTAATTTACATACGCGTTTCATTCAAAGACCTACACAATTTTATAAAATATCATCATCATAGAATCCATTCTGCCTTTGAATGGGTTTGTTTATGTAAAAACTCCCAAACGATCGCTAATTATGAAAACGACCGGTTTCATCTTGTAAAAAAACCATGCAAAAATAAAAATACCGACCTTTGCGGTGTTTTGCATAACTTCTTAAATATTTTAAATCAGTTTTATATTCATAATTTTCTATATTATCCTCTAATTTACTCAAAAAAGACAATATGTTTACCATTATTGCTAAATTATGCCACGGCAAGCAAGCTGCGTGCGGATTTTTTAAATAAGAACAGAATATCCAATTTTCAATATGAGATATAAATTTCGATGAATAATTTATTTGCTTAACTACCTCTAGATTTTTAGATAAAAATATTGCTTCAAAAGACTGATTTGCTTCTATTGTTTCTAAAGCATAGGGTGCGCAATCATCGAACTTATTATTTTCTTGCGATATTTTTGAGTTTAAAGCTTTATTTATTAGTGAATAGATCATATAAATAATATAGATTCAAAAGTTCAATTAAATATGCAAAAACTGATAAAAAAAGTAGGAAAGCATCGTTGTATAAATATTTTAGATTCATTTTCGACTTAAATTATTAAAAAAAATTCAACATCCCTATGTCGCCATAACTTAAAAAAATTTCATTGCGTCCGTTGTTAGCATTAGCGTTTCGCAGTCCTGCCTTGGAAAACTAATCAAATTTATCAATCATCAGATTAAAAATATTTTTATTTGAATTGAAGAAACAAAAATTGATTGATAGTTTTGATTGACGTAATCGCTCAGCCTTTTTCTCTTTATATTATTGATCTGAAACAATGAAAGTTAATTCTAAAAGAGAATTTCAATATTTTAATGACTACGTTTCCTCTTTTAATATTATCGTTTTTACAATAGTTTTTTTTTATCTCAATATTTGTAGATTTATGGAGTAAAAGTAAAAAACGTTATAATATGAGGACATTTTTGATCCAAGTTTTAATGCTGTAGTCTAATTAGAATTTTTTCAGAGTTTAATAATTAAATGAAATAATTAAAGATGAGATACCTTTTTTATATGAAAATGCGAAAATAATCTTAAATCACGATCTTAAAAATAAATATTTCCACATTTCAAAATATCAAATGAACAATGTTCGGTTAGAAATTGATAGAACTTTGTCATATCATTAATAAATTATTATCGATTCATGTCGAATTTATTAACTTCAATAGTATCATTGTGACGTAAATGAATAAAAAAAACTGATAAAATGTCGGATATTATCGTCTGTAATTGCGGGTCATACCGTCAGTCTTCGCGTTTTTAATTATCAAAATATTAAAAAATTTGGCCTGCAGGAGAAAAATGACATTTGATTGAAATTTAAAATAAAATAAAAATGCATCAGATTTTTGTAAATCAAGAATCCTTCAGTTGAAAATATTGATTTTTGCTCAATTATATTTAAAGACGATGTCATATTAATTTAAAGAAAAAATCTGGTACAAAAATTCAGCTTATTTTGAATCTCACTTAAATTTCGTGTCAGAAACATATTATATTAACGATTTTAAGAGTTTTCGAACGTTAAAAAACGACAACAAATTGATAAAAGAGTGTTTGTATAGAGTTTTATTTACTTTTTAATTGAGAGAACAATTTGGGCCAAGGTAAAAATCTAACTCATCAGCTATATACGATAAATTTGTCGTATAAGTTAAAAAAATATCGTCAGTTTGGCGTTTTTGTGCGCAAAAAAATTACTACCCTGTAAACAACAAGTAAATGCTTAATTTTGATGCTGAAATCGAAAATTATAATTTAGCACAGTGAGCGGCAATCTTTTTTTCCTTACGGCACAAAAATTTTTTTTAAAAAGTGCGGCGGCACAAAATTTTTGCATTTTATTCAGTCAAGTTTATGTAAGAATTTAAAATAAGTTTTTTTTAAATTAAGAAGCGAGAATTAAAACAAATTTTTAAAGATAAATTCAGCTGTTTCATTTGACAAATTAAATCTAATTATGGATCTAATATCGAGAAATTTATTCGGCTGCTGTCAAAAATATTCGATTAATTTTTAGCATGGTGTTAGATAATCTAATTCTTATTACTTCTTATACATAGATTTTTGTTATCGATATAAAAATTATTGATTATTTTCGTGCTAACTAGAGACAGAGGTGATTTTTTTGAAAAAAGATATTCGATTTATGTTATTGTTTATGCACTTAATGAATTAGATCTAATTTAATTCTTTTACTATTTAGTCTATAACGATTTCAAAATTAGGATTGAAAATGTCAAATTTTAATTATTTAAAGATTTCTCTTAATTTTTACGGCACACCAAAATGTTTAAATGGCACATCAATGTGCCGCGACACATAATTTGCCGACTACTGATTTAGCATTCAAGGTTTAGGAATGAATTTAAGTAAAGATAATCATAAATTTTTGATTTTAAATAATTTATTAGGCCTTATTCATTATGAATATTGATGAAAATGTGTTGTAAAAATTTTCTGCAAAAACACTTATTGAGTGATTAAAAATGATGCGTTACCTAATTGTTTACATTAAAAGGCCAAAGAATACGGTAATTGTCAATTTTATTGATAATAACAATGAATTATAAGAAAAAAGAAAGCACTAGTGTACCACTCCAAGCCAAAAAATAGAGTTTTCCTTGGTTATTTTTTACTAGATTTTGTTGTTTTTGAAAAGATAAAGATCGTGAATATTAACCAGTTATTAGGCCATGCATGCAGCGACTTTATTTGAACATGCGCATTGCGTCTGTAATTGTTCGGTCTTAAATGGCTTTAGGTATTTCGTCATTACTGATACTTTGAACTGTATTTATGGTAAGAAACAGCCAAAAGTTAGTAAACTCACCTAAAAATCTAACTGAATCAAAAACCAACTCCTCAGTATGATTTATTGAGTTTCTATAAGTTATCCTCAAGTAAACCTAATACAAAAGATAATTCTAAAACGGAAAAAGTATTTTTATGAATTGCTATTTTCTTAGAATCAAAATATTGGGAGTAAATCAATGCCCGTCAAGAAAAATCGGGCCAAAACTGACACTTCTTCGCTCAAGGATCCAAACGATCCACCTGCTGAGATATCTGAGAGCAAAAAAATTATGATTTCTCAATTGGAAGAATCATTTACAAAAAGTTTATCTAGCATGCCTATTCCTCATTCAAAAACTCTCAGGTAGTCATATTGCACCTACTTTTGTTTACTAATTTTGCGTGATAGAAGAAAGTTAAACGTGTTGGGTAACTTGCGATGTAAATGTATCTAAATGCGTTATCCGACCTACATTTTTATATAGCGTCAATAATTTATCAACAAAACCCATACTAACAGTAATTTATTCAGCGCTGATCTACATATTAACCAATAACCATAAAATTTCGCGATTATACTTGAGCATTGGGGCAATAAATTTCTTTTTTAATGAAAAATTAACAAAGAATGGGTTTTTTGTTAAATTTAGTGTCATTCACGATAATAATAATCATACCCGACGTCCAAATAATTCAGTTGTAACAAAATTATTAATCTATCTCTGACGAAAAATATTGTAGCTTTTAGCGAGAATGAGCCTTTTATTCGTTAAATTAAATAAAAACCTGAGTAATTGAATTTAATGGTTTTTAATTCTAGGTTTGATAAAGCAAATCATCATTCGTTGAGTTAGGCTAAATTTTATTGGTTAAACTGTCTGATTTCCTAGCTATGAAATAAATGTTTTATCGCAGTGATTTTTAATTTAGAGCGTTTGAATTAAAAACACTGCTTTGGTCCTCCCATCTTGATCCCTTTCGACCAATCAATTATATTTGTGGATAAATAGTTTATCCTGTTATTTTATAATATGATTTCTTATAGAAAATAAATCTTAATTGTTTTATGAAACATTTTTTTGACAAGTTTCTCTCAATTACAGATTCCATCAAACTTCTTCGATATATAAAAATTTATTACTCGGCTTCGCATATCCACCAATTCTATTTTCCAAAAAAAACGATAATTTACTGACAGAAAAAAAAATTTTTTTACTTCAATCTCACGTCTACGTTTAAATCGTGTGGCTTTTACATGATTTATAATAAGTCTTATTGTCATTTGAATGAGCAGAAAATACTTTGAAATATAGTCTGTTTATTGTTAACATATAATTTCAAAAGGAATATTTCTTTGTGCATCTGGATGCATAATTTAACATAGATCAAAGAATCAAGACATTGTCTTAGATTTTTTTGTAGATAATGATTTGATCAACAAAGATTAAACATGAGGTACCGGGTTTTAACTTCTTTTAGATCCACCGTGAGTTTCTTTTTGATCCAACCTAAGTTTCTTTATGATCCACCATAAGTTTCTTTCTGATCCACCACAAGTTTCTTTCTGATATTCCATATTTTTCTATATAATCCAATTTATCCATGCGCTCAATTATTTAAATATTTAACGCAAAAACAAGTTAAAATATGATCGTGAATAAAAATTAAAAAAAATTATTGTGGTATATTGTTTAATCTCGTCCAATATTTTCTAACGCTAGGCATTTTAAAAAAAAACTTTCGCAATGTTGAAAATAATTGGAGAGTTGAAGGTTATTGACCAAATTTGCAGACGCTTGCATCCGTTGAATAAGATCTAACCTTCCAACCGGTGCATTATTTCTTCTCTCGTTTTTTTTTATATATGAGAATACTTCCTCGCAAGGGTTAAGAAATGGTGAGTAAGTAGGTAGGTAAATGTAATTTATATTGTGTCGTTCAGGTAACAGATTTGTTTGATGGAAATTGACATTGTCCATTACTATAGAGTAGTCTTCATCTGGTCCAAGTATACGAAGTATTGTATTTATAAATCCAACAAAAATATCAGCGTTCACATTGGAGGTTATGGCCTCACAGTGAACGAGATTCGTACCATTAATTGCGAGAATCATTGTTACATTATCTCTTCGCGGAAAAATGATAGGATTTGGAGTAATTCCACGTCTCGCCCAGGAATGACTTCTATACATGTGCAATGTAAACGGGCTCTCATCCAAAAAGACAAGGTTGCGATATCGTAAAAGAGGAGGTTGTGTGGTATACCACCTGATATACGTCACTCTCTGGGCTCTTACGTGCTCATTATTTCTCTGTTCGTATATCGGCCGTGTCAATATATACGTAATTGACATCGATTTTAGCCAATTGAAAATCGTTGTCAATGAGACATTAACCTCTAACCTGTCCTTAATTTCTTGTAAAGTAGTAGTGGTATTATCGTCTACTAATTCAAATATTCTTCGACGTATATCTTCACTGAATACTGTGTGGAAAGACCCTCCCCGTGGACTAGGATGAATTAATCCAGTTATTTTATAGTGATTAACAATATTTTGAACCGATGGTCTTGGATTCGTAACATTTGTGCAGTATCACGCTGGCTTCACCCTTCATCAATTACCATTTGAATAATTAATGTTCTGAGATCATTAGAAATTGTTCTTCTATTTTGTGTATTATTTTCCGACATTTAAATTTGCGCAATTACAAATTGGATCATATAGAAAAATACGGAATATCAGAAAGAAACTTATGGAGGATCATAAAGAAACTTACAGTGGATCATAAAGAAATATATGGTGGATCAGAAAGAAACTTACGGTGGATCTAAAAGGAGTTAAAACCCGGTACCCGGATGGTCATTTTTCGGAAGTGGAGTTCACAGCGAGCACCGACTTAGTTTTTATAAAATTATCGCACTTATTTGAAGAAGAAAAAGGAAGCTTTAGTTTTTAGAATAAATAATCGAATCGAATTATTTTTATCCATTTTCCAAGCTTTACCGCCTTCGCCGGGTGTGTTCTTTTATGGCACTTCGAAATTTTCCGACTATAAATTTAATTTTTTTATTGCTCATAGATGATATAATTATCAATTCGCTAGTTTTTTTCGACATATATTCTACATATTTTGTGACAATACAACGAAACTAATTTATTTTAAACAAATCGCGTCTTGAAATCAATCATTAGAGAATTTTCATATCGGAAATGTAAGGAATTACTCATTTGAATAGCTTACTTTGATAGCAGAAGCATTAAAATTCCCAAAAGCGCATTTTCAGTATTTTTTAGATAATATTCTTTAGCATCAAACCTAAATTAAAAAATTCATTTTGTTACGGTGGAAATTTTATCAATGAATAGTTGAAGTTAATTTCCAGATAAGAATTGAGCTAATTAATAATATTTTTCTAAATATATGTTTATAATATTCAGTATATTCATTTTTTAACATTTGATTACACTTATTTTAGAATTTGATGGATTTTTAAATGTAATACAAATTAAACCCTTGATAATCGGTTCCATCTCATTATATTTGTAGTTAATCTTAGATAAAGCCCGATGTGATTTTTTTAAAAGAATTTATAAGTATCCCTTATTAACAAAAAAAAGAAGTATGTAAAGCAATGCCGGGGACAAATAAAATTTTAATATTCATATCTAATCAATAAGGTTATCTTCTTTGCTTTTACTGGTTCATGAATAACAAGCTCTTTTAAAATTTGAGATCTTGTAATAAAAGATCTAAGGATTAATTTTAAATTTCGTGCAATCAAATCAGTGAGTGATTCTATCTTTGCTTGACTTCTTAAACAAGTTTTTCTGGTAGCCAACTTTTGCAGCTTATTCTTGAGGCAAATCATCATTTTACGGTTAATATAGTTCATAGTTTAGATATTTTCAATATGGCTCAATAGTTACCTAACAGATATATAATGAATTCCCTTTAGATAGGAACTTCTTGCTTGTTAAAAGTCATATATAATATCCTGACTTTCAAGTATATCTTATAAGAGCATATAATATAACGCTCAGAAGTTTTTAAGTTGAGTTGCTTTTATTTAGTACGTCAAAGGGTCTGACTATTCTGCCATTTTATCTCAATACCTCCAATATATCCGCGCGTGCTTAAATTTTTTGCTTATTTTCAATTTTTTACGGTAGATTGTGATTTGACTTTAATATTCGTGGATCATTAAGGTACATAAATAATGTGTGTAATTATTTTCAAATGTAGGGCCAATCATTTTACTTTTTTGGCCCTTAATATAGTTATTATATTTAGTTTTTGGCTGATAGTTTAAATACTAGGCCTTAATTATAAATTTAGAATCAACAAAAGCCCCATCGATGTCCCAAGTCATCATAAACATGAACCCCAACGTGAATTTGACAACCCTGATATCTACAATAAGCTAAGCGCTGAAACTTTATTCTTTGTATTTTATGCTTATGGGGTTGGTGATTTTTTTGATAAGTAGGGCACCAGGGCTCAACTATATGCAGCCAAGGCGCTAAAACGACGCCATTGGAGATTTCATACGCAACTTAATACATGGTGTCGTCGTAATTCGGATCCTCATGTGATAGAAAATGACTACGAACAGGTTTGAAAATTTACGAACGTAAATTAGGGTCCCTATATTACTTTTGACTATGAAGATTGGGTCCAAAAAAATGAGGATAATTTTAAATTCGAATATCGATTTTTAGAGGACAAACATTTATAGATTTAATTTCTCGTAATTTTTGTATTTTTGCACATGCTCTATTCTTTAATGTCTTTTTGATTAAAATTATGCAAAACTGTAAACACCGTACTATCATGAGGGGTATGTGCTACGATTGTGGTAAAGCTAATTTAATAATACAGGTTACATATTCACACCCCTCGAGCTCTCTCAAATAACACCTAATGATGTTGTATCTATGGTGCATTCATACCCTGATCTTCTGGTTCGAATCGAAGTACTTTATTTAATACTATTTTAAGGATGCAGAAAAAATCGGCAAGAAGGATACTGATAGTTTGTTAAAGCAACGCAAACTCGTTTTAATTGTTGATCTAGACCACACACTGGTTCACGCACGCCCTTTCAGATCCGCAGAAGAAGAATTGGATTCACAAAAAACATCCATCATAAATACTTCAGAATCAGCAATATCAATTCAAAAAATTCAAATTGATGGAGTAAATATTGAGGTTGCTATCCGCCCTGGCTCTGCACAACTTTTAAAATCATTAGATCAATTTTTTGAGTTTCATGTATTTACACTCGGCACTCGCGAATACGCTCATCAAATTGTTAAAATTCTTGATCCTGATAATAAATATATCGGTGGTAGAATTAGGTCCCGATGTGACTCTAAAAATTCTACTTCTAAAGAACAAGAAATTAGTGAAATATTTCCTGCAGGTGAAAATATGGTGGCCATTTTGGATGATAGGCGGGATGTCTGGGCTGGTGTTGATAGTGTGATTCAGGTGCTTCCGTTTTTTTATTTTGAAAATAATGACGAATTGTCTAGTCCTGTTTTAAGTAGACATTTTACCAAAAATACCATTGATAAGATCGACAAATATTGCAAGGAAACATCATATTTAGATCGTCTTTGCCAGTTGCTTGTAAATTATCACCAAATATTTTACAAAATTCAGGATAATAATACCGAAGCGCTTTTTTGTGATTTCAACAATGATGATTACTTGGATGAACACCTTAAACCAGATATGAGGCGTATTATTTCAGTTGAGCGCTCAAAAATACTAAAAGGATCTCACATTATATTTTCTGGTATCATCCCCGTCGAGGGTGATATAACAGATTCTCGAGAATATATTCTTGCATCATTTTTAGGCGCTGAAATAACTGACGACATTGATGATCCTGATATTACCCACTTAGTTACTGATGGGTCTGTGACACATAAAGCTAAGATCCTATGTAAAAATACATCAATCAGGGTAGTATTAGTTGATTGGCTATATTGCTGCTACTATCTTGGTACCCATGCTTCAGAAGAAGCTTTCGTAGTAGTTTTGGATTCGCCTGATACTGCTAGGCATGATGAATCAAAAGAATTATCATCAAGTCCTATTCAACGAAAAAGGAAATCTAGCTCATCTCCACCTCTGTTACTTCAACGTAAAAAGTCCATACAATCTACAAATATGTTAGAGGGGTTATTGGATGAAAAATCACTTGATGAAATGTTGATAGAAATTGAAAATGAACTTTCATCTAGTCATGATCAAAGTAAAGATAACAGTGTCATTGAAAACGATGAAGATTATGATCTCGTTAAAGATTTAGAAAAGGAATTATTATCTGGTAACTTTTTTTCGACACATTGTAGGTGATGATTTTGTAGATTCCCCCAGGAGTACAACTAGCCATAGTATAAAAATGGATCAAACTGAATTGGATGAATTTGCAAAAAAATTAGACTCTTATTTTCAAGAATAATTGTACAGTTTTATTTTTATTTATGACCTGTAAAGTATTTTTTTTCTTCGTCAAAAGTACTTTTCTCAATTAATCATCCGAGACAACATATTTTATCTGTAACCATGAAATTCTAGCAGGAACCCATACCGTCTATAAAAAACAATGGTGGCTAGTTTTATCAATAAAATATTATAATCTTGTTTATATTTATTAATAACCTGTCATAGCTGACTTTTAAAAATATAGTGATACCTCGCATAACGTACTTAATTCGTTCTAGGAGAAAGTACTTTATGCGAAACGTACGTTATGCGAAGCATGCTTTGTACTAAAATACTATAACAAAAAAATTAATTTGTATGTCGACAAAAAAAATTTAACCTCGGATTTGAGCAATTTCGTGTGTGGATATAGTTAAATCTCAAAAATATATCGTATTTCATAACAAATACGCGCGCCTAAGCGAACTAATTTAATCTGATTTAGTTCGTTGTGCGAAGCTAGGTTCGTTATGCGAGTTATCAATAAGCACAAAAAAAAGTACGTAATGCGCAGCGTACGTTATCCGAGGAGTACGTTATGCGAGGTATCACTGTATATCCCGCGTAAAACTTAACAATGGATTTGTGATCATTTTAATAGTATGATAGTCTAGAGCTCGGTATGTAATTGTTTGAAGCTTCAAGTCACATATAAATGTTTTTTAATTAAAAATAAATTTTTCCTTTCATTTCTATTTTATGCTTACCTTTAAATGGTAGGAAAATCTAAATAACTTCATTTCTAACGCTATCTAAGATTTTGTTTGTAGTGAAGAACTTTCAGGTCTGCCAACAGATTTTGACAAAATTAGTTTAATTAGTTTTTACTTGTATCGCGTGTTATTCATTAAAAATTCTGGGTATGCTACCCAGATGTTACGTTGGTGCCAGCGGTGTATTTATAACGAATAAATGACCAATTACCAGTCACTATCAAGATATCGAAGATGAGAATGAGGCGATAAGAGTTAATGCCATTCTGAGAGGCCTTAGAGTGCATCAGAAAGCTGCATGGCTTATTCCAAAGATTGAACATAAGAATTTTGCGACAATAACACAATATAAGATTCAATCGATAGAAATTAATGCTGTTCTGAGAGGCCTTCGAGTGCATCAGAATGCGGAATGGCTAATTTTGAAGATGAACAAAAGACCTTCAGGCAATAAGAGAAGCTTAAAATCAGGCGATAGAATTAACGCTATTCTAAGAGGCCCCAGATTGCATCAGAATGCAGCACGTCCTATCTTAAAGCGTGACCGGCGATGATATCTGGAAAAAAAGACGCTATAAAGACTCAAGACTTGTCCTAATTGTGGCCTGTTGACATAGAAGATAAATTTTTTAAGTTCCGAAGTTGGAAGATCAAATAGTATCAACCTGATTCTGAACCGCACAAATATTTTTTGATATTCCTTTCCTTTGAACCTAGGCCAGGAAAAAAAAGAATAAATTAACCGACTTTTCGATGAGTTGAAAAAAATTCTATCCCAGTACGATTGATATTTGGATGCTATACTTGCACGCCCACATGAACAAATTTACTAAAATAGGGAGGAATGTAATGGAGAACTTTCAGGTCTGCCAACAGATTTTGACAAAATTTGTTTAATTAGTTTTTACTTGTATCGCGTGTTATTCATTAAACATTCTGGGTATGCTACCCAGATGTTACATGTTAATTTCTCATTAAGACTTAATAAAGCCGAGAAATTTGGCTTTAGTGGCTAAATATTATTTTAAAAAAACGCATGAAAAAGTTGGGTTTAAGTTTAGTAACGATGATTGCGCAAAAATTTAAATAATTTTGTTGTTCAACATTTTGTCCTAAATAATTAAATAAAAAAATTTTGGAAATAAAATATTGTTATATTTATATTATTATAACAATATTTAAAGCAATTTAAATAGTCTGAATATTTTTTAAATATAAAAGTATTAAGATGTTTGAGTGTAAATTAAGCGGTAAAAATACGAAAAGTTACGAAATATAATCCAGATGATAGCAATTCATATTAGATGTGTATAATTTCCTGTCTTTAAATTGTTACTTTGAACTAGGGCCCTGCTAATATTTGATGCTCGATTCGTTATAAATCTGAAAGATAACATTAATAATAAAATTAAGATGCTTGTTGGCTTAAAGGAGTCAATAAGCATTCTTTTAAAACTTAGAGAATTTTCAGAAATAAGGATAAGCGGCTAAATATGCGATATTTAATAAATTAAATATCACAATGTAAAATTAATTTTACTCTAGTATCTACACCGAATTATCTGCATCGTTAATCGATACATAGTTGGCTAAATAATATAGAAATTCATAAGCATAAATTACACTTTTTTAAGGATAATTTTCCGTAATGAGGGGATTTATGTAATTAAATTTAGTCTTAGCGCAAAATGTTTTAATAAATTTTGATTACAGTGTAAAGTTTTCCATAAAGATTAAATAAAAAAATTAAAAGCATGCGCACAGTCGATTCGATTCGAGATTCGATTCTAAAAAAATTGCAATTCGCAGGTCAAATCTTAAATCGTATCATAAGTCGCTTTAAGAATAAGATCTAAAAGCTTTAATTTGTAATTTATTTTGATTTTTCGTCACAAATATTTGTAATTCTAAAATTTGAGCAATAAATATATTTTTTTTCGATAAAAAATTTACGAAATATTTAAAATTTAAATTTTAAAATAATTAAAACAGAGAATAAACGCCCAGCTCTTCAGTATAAATTATACAAGTATTCAAAGTCCCTTGAATTAAAAAATCGATGAAATTATTTGGGGATGCGTGATAAAATCATGCCGAATCAGTCTTAAAACGAATATATTTACCTTATTCATATAAAAAATTGACCTTTAGAAGATGATCGCATCCAATCTTAAAAAAAATCGATTAGAGTAAAATTTATACTCTGCTAAGACAATAGGCATTATAATCCTTGAAGGCAAAACGATTTGCCATATCCAAATCTCATTTAATAGCGAATTCATAAATATTAACAGTTAAGCAAATACAGTTTGCTCTAGAATAGAATACAATGTATGCAATCCAGAAATACCGGGTTTTTCAATAATTAGTACGTATCTTAGCGATAACTAGTACGCATCTTGCCGATAATTATTGCCCATCTTGTTAAAAGTGTTAAATTTCATATTTAAATTGCATAATATGGGATATTAAAGTTATCATTTTGATATAATTAGCCTATGGCTGTTTATTATTTTTTTATTAATCATTAAAACACCTTTTTGAATGGATCTTATTTAAAAAACGAACTTTATTCGATATTTATCAACATGATTCCTTCATTTGTAGTAGTAAATCTTAATTTATAAATATTTTTTAAGCCCTAACATAGTTTTTGAGTTTAAAATAGTTTCCTCGAATAAATTAACAAAGGGCTGTATCTTGATAGATGAACCCTCTCAATTGGCAAATTTTATATAAATTAATCAGGAATGTGATTAAAACTGATAATAACATCACTAAAGTAAAAAATTTTCTGCGCCATGAACGGAAGTGATATTTATGAAGGATGTTGGCTAATGAGAAGATGCCATACTAAGTAGACTATCCTTTTAAGGATATTATCTGTAAAAAACTTGTTTATAGTGGCTGGAATCTTCAAATTCTGCTATCCATTCGGTTTTAATGTTTTCACAATTTTTTGACTCACCTTAGAGGTAGGGTTTCTGATGCCGTTAACGGAAAACGGCCGTTTTATTTTCAAAATTAGAAACGGAAAACGGAATTAAAAAAACGGCCGTTTTTCGTTTTTACAGATAAATATATCTCAATTGCAAAAAAATTAATTTTCAAATGAAATTATCTCTCTTGATTTAGTGTGAACGCAAAAAAGTTGACTTATCCATATTTTTAAATATATTTTTGCACAATCAAATAACTATCTCAAAATTAATAAAATTGTGTTTCTATATTTATTATTCTTTACCACGTGATGCACAAAGATAAAAATGAGCTTGCGCAGTTAAAATCTTTATAATATTTGTTCGATTAAAAATGTCGTCGGTGTGGAATTATGCAACTAAACGCATAAATACGCAAACAAAGGAATTAGAAGGAGTATGTGATAGATGTGGAAAGGTTATAAAACGCGTTAAATCCTCTTTAACGGCCTTAAAAACTCACCTAAAAACACATGGTATTCTAATCGAAACAGCTGAAAAATCAAGTTGTGAACCTGCTCCAAAGAAACTAAAGACGATGCTGGATTTCGTGCCGAAGCAATCACTAGAAGAAATAGTCTCTGACCTCGCAACAGATGGAATTTCAATTCTAGCAATAACACGAAATATGTACATCCGTAAATCCATTAAACGAGATGGCTATAAACTACCAGCAAATGAATCTGATGTCATGAAACTTCTAATCTCTGATTACAACGAGAAGAGAGACGAAATGGAGACTGAAATTCGCTCAATGATTGATAAGAAAATAAAATTTAGCATGATAGTCGACGAATACACCACTATCCGTGGCAGGAGATTTTTCGGCATCAATTTACACGATAGCTCACAAAAAAAGACATGGAAGACGGGAATCGTCCGTATTTTTGGATCTTGCCCTACTGAGATCATGGTAGATACAATCAAGCAGCATTTAATGTCTTTTGTAATAAATCCTGAGCGAGATCTAGTTTCTTCAACCCATGATGGTGACGCTGTCAACAAAAAATATGTTAGGCTTCTTGATGTTATTGGTCAATTTTGTTTCAATCACGCTTTTCACTTGGTTGTCACCCACGTACTTTACAGAAAGGTAGACAAGATTCAAGTCGAAGGGGATTCTGATGATGTATCGACTCTAACAAACGATCAATTTGACGAGCATGATTTTAAAATAATTGAAAATAATTTCAACAAAGAAGTCCATTTTAATGATCTTCTTAAACAGGCATGAAAAATCGTAAAGTTCATAAAATTGTCAGCAATAAGGAATCATGTCTTTCAAGATAAGGTAAAATCGAAGCTGAAAAAGGATGTCGATCTGTATTTGTACCTGAAACATAGATGGAATTCAATCCCTAAACTACTTAAATCACTCATTCAAACCGAAGAACCCCTAAAGGAAAATCTTAAGGATCTCAATGACAGTTATATGATAGTAAATCTTGATTTTAACTCGCTTTAGGTTTTACTAGCTGCGATGGCTCCAATAAAACTAGCTGATGTAGTATTATGCAAAGAAGATTCAACCCTACAAACTGCAGATACAGTTATTGATTTAATGTATAGTAAAATTGGCGAAATTAACAATAAAATTAGTGCAGATCTTCTTCAAAATTTAAAAAAAAGAATCGACGAAAGATGGAATCATGACGTTATGGATTTATTACGATGTCTTAAAGATTCAAAAAATTTACCGAAACTTAACACATTGATTTATGCTGGAAAAGTCCTTGATCGTTTATTTGGTCCCAATGAGAATGATTATGAAATTCTTGATGAAACAACACAAATAGTAACTGACAATTTATCTCTTCAAGAGGAGTTTAACGAATTAATAAAAAAGGACATCGTTTTGAATACCACAGGAATCACCGGTAATTTCAAGATGCTGAAGCAGGAATTCTCGCTTTACAATATCACAGGACATGGTCCAGAAAATTTACAGAAACTTTATGATGCGATTTTGTGTATAAAACCGACTTCAACTGACGTTGAAAAAGTTTTTTCAACATGCAAAAATTTTTGTACAAAAATACGATCGTGCTTATCAGACCAATCTCTTAACGCCTTAGTTTTTTTTTAAATTCTATTTCGCAAAATTTAGATAAAAATTTGATCAATATATTTTTTTTTCGTTTTAGTTAATATTTTTTATAAAACGGAAATTTATCGTTCCGTTCCGTTTTTTTAATAAAAAAACGGAAAACGGCCGTTTTATGAAAATGCCGTTTTTAAGAAACCCTACCTTAGAGGTGTACTGATCATAGAAAACCAGGGATATATCATATTCCTAAAGCTTTTTTTGATGAGTGCTATAAAAGACATGATAGAGAAATAGGCTAATTATATAAAAATAACTAAAATATCCCATATTGTGCAATTTAAATTTGAAATTAAACAATTTTTCCTTGATGCGCACTAATTATTGGCAAGACGCGTACTAATAATCACTTAGATTGGTACTAATTATCGAAAAACCTGGTATCACGCAAAAATGTGAAAAAAAACTATTCTTAAATGTCTGTAACGACTGAGTATCTGCGAATAAAGAGGTTTTTAGTTAAATTATAGCGAAAAGGAAATAATAACTAGAATAATTAAGTCGAAAAAATTGAAATGTTCACCCCGAAGCTTATAGAAAAGATGAAGAAACGAAGTGATGCGCCAAAAGATTCTCAGATGAGATCGACGAGGGGGGGGATTGGCAGTATAGACAAGAGGTGATACGGTGAAGATCAAATTTTATTATTTGACAAAGCTTCATTTTAATGTTGTTTAAAAAATTTTGAATCAGCAAAACCGTTATATATGAGTCATACGGATTTAGGACCTTTCCAATTAGCATACTTTAGCCTAGAAAAAGACAAAAGCTCTTTAATAATTTAACAAATAACACATAAAAATTTTGCAGGATGCACTTTCAAAGAATGCTAGAAGCATCTACTTTTATAACACAGATTGAACAAATTCAATTAAAGTTGTACGAAAAACTATTATAGCCTGTTCTTGCAATAAAAAGATAAATTACATTAATTATAATACCTTTATATGATTAAATAGTCCTTAAAATTAATACATTATATATTAAAAATCAGGATTACTGAATGTTCAAAACAGAGGCATGCCCTGTCCAAATATTCAAGACGGGAATATCATGTCAAATAAAAATTTTCACAAAGTGAGGGCAAATGAGACCCTTTAGGAAAAAAGCATTAGCGATGACAGAAAATGAAATGCGGTAATTTTCATTACCTATAAAAAATTCGCAATAACCATTAAAATTTAGTTTTTAAGTCGAAATCCTTTGCAGTATTTCTAAAAAATTACTTAATTTTTTTACGAATCATTTTTTGAAGAAAAAAAAGTGAAACAAGTCAGAAAATTAGCTTCAGTATAAACGCGTTGTTAAAATATAGGATATTTCTATGCAAATGATGTAACAACCTTGCATTTCGATTAAGTTCTTTTCAACTTCTATTTTTGCCATGATCAAAAGTTTATAAAAACTCAAATCTTAGTTTTGTAGCCTTGATTATGCATAAACATAATAATGTCCGTCGATAACTCGAAAAATTACGGATACTTTCCACTCGCGTATAACTAACATTGTGCAGCTGCTTTCATCTAAGTCAGGGGAAACTACTTGCGTGTTTTATAACAAATAGTTGCATCTAAGGAAATTTTCTTTGTTTAAACAAAAAATACGACTATCTTCACCAGGATAAACAACACTTTTTCATGTAATGGCCTGTCAGTAGAGGACATGAATAAAAACGGGCAAGCGTTGGCAAATAAGGAAAAATTTTTTCTGCCAATATTTAAACGTAAAATTTCAAAGGGTCTGAAACTTGCCTATGTCCAGTCATTTTATCTAATAAATAATGAAATATATTAGGATGGTATTAATACGATATTTAAGGCTGATATTTTATTACATGTCGTAATTATCCTACGCAGTTAAGATTTAAGAGAAAAATATGCTTATCACGAAGCTTCAAGCAACATCAATAATAAATTATATATTCGTTATAAAAAACAATAAAAGGATCAATAGTAATTAATTTGTATTTAGCATCATATAATTGAATCGATTTATTAAATCTGAATAAGAAAAAGAATCGAGAGTCGATAATGTTGAAGATAACTGTATTGATCTGTGTCGCTCTAAAATTTGTAAATCTTGATCATCACGAGTTATCAGAATTAGACAGATACTTAAGAGGTATCAAATATAACCTAATCATAGAAATTAGTATCGATATTACAAACGCAACTGATAGCGACCAAAACGCATCCAAACCTGCAAATTTATCAGCTACTCCTTCAGAAGACCCAGAAGCCGATAAATTTATCGAAGATCTTAGAAAAAGTAGTATATTAATTTCGATTAAGTTGTAAATTACAGTGACAACAATCAATCTCAGTCGAATGGCTCAATTTCTTTGAAATCAGAATTAATGCCACCCGAAAACGTTACTGCTACCTATTCAACTCCACCACTTAGCCAAGAAGAGTTGATGAAACACCCTAATCTCTTACATCTGATGAAGCTTAATGGTTTGCTAAACTTATTATATTTTAGGTAGTAGCTTCAGGATAAAACTGGTTATTGATAAACCGTGGAACAAAGAATTGATGTATCCGACTTACTTCGATTACGCCCAAACAGAGTCAGAAATTTCATCATCGGTAACTGATTTTTTGAAGATTTAAGATAAATATGCGCTATAAAGATTATCCTGCATTTATTAATTTTCATATGATTTCTTTTAAGTAATTGTCCACTTTTTAAAATGCTAAAGAATCCAATAGTTTTCGTAACGACCGCTCGTATTATTGTGATTTTATATTAAACTTCAAATCCAAAGGCGAACATTTAGAGCCATTTTTGAGCCTGGTATATAATGGCACGTTAGGAGATATTCCTACTGATATTGATCTCCTTAGTGCATGTATGACTTTATATTTTTTATCAAAGATGTCATTGAAATGAATCCTAATGACACTAATTCCTGCCCATCGGAATGTGATGAAAAGTCCTGCCATGATCACTTATGTCCTGAGGAATGTTGTCACACAGAAACTTCAGCAGAAAAATTCGAAAAAGAATTAAGCGAGCAAAATATTAAAATCAAAAACGAAAGTCTGGATAATCACTCCCACTCTCTTACCAGTCCTTCTCCTTGGCCCTTTAATGCAAGCACCATAAAACAGGTTCTATCTCGTCATACTAGTTCTAGGAAATTCTTGATATCATTCATGGAATGACACTCAACGAAACAAATCAAAATGCGACTACCGACCTCGATATCCCTGCGACTACTAGTGAATCAGCATCAGTCGTACAGTCTGGGTACCAACATAGAGCCATATTTTGATTTCAATTCGCATGATTATAAAATAGGCGAATACTATCTAAATCCCACCACAAATAAAAACCAATTTTCGGATACAATCTCTTCTGGGGACAATTATCAAGCCTCAATTGCTGATTATAACGATCAATATCCGACATATACAGATAATAATAAACGAAATTTCATACCACAAGGCCTCTATAATATCAAACCACAAACATCAAATCCCTATGTCATTCCAATGACAGATAGCTATAAGCCAATGACCTCTTTTCATTTTTACTCTCCATACGATAATAAATACGAAACCCCAAATCCATCTCCATATCAACGTTAGACTTTACACTTTATAGTTTAGGTTCGCACGTAGCACCAAGCGTTGCTAATACGTTTCAAACCAAGGAGAACAGTCAAATAAAGATTTGGTACCCTAAAAAACATTAAATTCTATAGATTACATTTAAATATAAAAAAGAAATATTTGTACAAATTTTTGTATGGTGTAAGTGAAAGCAAACAGCCACACTTAATGAGATTCCCAAATTACCTGTAACTTTTTTATATTTCGTAATTAATTAAAAATTTAATCACCGCGATAAACTCGGATACTACTAGACATTTAAAATATTAGTTTTAAACAGAGTTTATGAATTTTTTTTTTATATTAACTCAGCTGTTTTTGGCGATTTAATTATCTCGCTTTATATACAATATACAGTGATACCTCGCATAACGTACTTAATTTGTTCTAAGAGTAAGTTCTTTATGGAAAAAGGTCGTTATGCGAATCATGATTTGTACTAAAATAGAATAAAAAATTGCAACCTCGATTTGGAGAAATTTTGTGCGTTGATATTGTTTGATCCCCAGAAAAAATGGTAATTAATGATAAACACATGCGCTTAAGCGAAATATTGGAATCTAATTTAGTTCATTGTGCGAAGCAAAGTTCGTTATGCGAGTTATCTATTAGCAAAAAATAAGCAAGTTATGAGAAGTTTCACTGTATTTTAAATAAAAATAAGGGGACAGCGAGAAGTCATGCATTTATGAAATCTTCAACAAATTAACAAATCTCGTTAATTTAACTCTATTTATTTAGCTGATCAAAATGATATTATATTAAATAGTATATTATTTAAACAACTACACTCACCATAATGATCAAAATCGTTCGATTAGGCTAAAATATTTCTCATTCCTCTACCATAGGTCTTTCCTTATAGAGTATAAACCTGTTTTTCCAATGGGAATGTGTGAATCTGTCTTTTTTTCTCCCTTTTATGCCTTTTCGAGTTTTTAAATACAAACTTTTTGATAAAATCCGTCATAAAAAATTATGAATCACATTTGCATACCTTTTCCAAATTTTTAAATCTTCAGTTTTGCCGCCTAAAAAAAACTCAATGCAATCAACATCTGTAACTGTCTTTGATTATGAAGATATTGTGTCTAATGATATCCAGATAAATTTTTAAGTCTATTTATTCTTCCATAGGATGCATGATCGTTGAATTAATATTCATAGACTATCCTCTATAAATTCTTCTTAGTAAATTTTCACTTAAAGAAAAAATACAGAGTGAAAATAATTATGTGCTCCAAAATTAAAAAAAATGTAGAAAATAACAGAGGGAGGGGGGAGTAATAAGACAAAGTTGAGTGAATATCCTTAGGGCAAAATTTTACAGCAATAGCACGCATAACCATAAATTTTAATGCTGCAGATTGTTGTTTCGTTAAATTCAACGCTATAAAATATGGCACTAACTATTTTATGATAATCACTCAAATTTTGTTGAGTAAATTTGCAGAAATGAACTCGGAGATGTATAAATAATTTATTGTTAAATTAAACGGACTAGTTATGCTTAAACCATATGATATTGCTGAAACGTCCGGGAATACCCTGAAAGCCCGAATTAACTATTGAAAACCTCCAAAAATATATGCTATTTGCACATTTAATAAAATAAAGGGCTGCTTGAAGACTACTTGAAGCTCAGAAATTTTAATGCTAAATATAGATTTATTTCTGTTAGAATTAGCGATGTTGCAAAAATTGATTCCAAAAAATGTAATGACCAGCTTTGATTAGTTTTACAGTTAATTCCTGGCATAACAATTACATAATGCATCAGGCCCAAAAATTTCCTGCTTTTCACCAAAAAATATTTTTTATATGCAGTGCTACCTCGCATAACGCACTTAATTCGTTTTAGGAGTAAGTACTTTATGCTAAACGAACGTTCTGCGAAGCATAGTTTGTACTAAAATACAATAACAAAAAAATAATTTGTATGTGGACAAAAAAAAATAAAACCTCGGATTTGAGCAATTTTCTGTGTTGATATCGTTCGATCTCAGAAATTAATCGTATTTTATAACAAATACACGCGCTTAAGCGAAATAGTTGAATCTGATTTAGTTCGTTGTGCGAAGCAAGTTTCGTTATGCGAGTTATCAATAAGCACAAAAAAAAGTACTTTATGCGCAGCGTAAGCTATCCGAGGAGTTCGTTATGCGAGGTATCACTGTATTTATGTTTATTTTTTAGTAAAGAGAATATTAATCGGTCAGAAACTTATTATTTAATGTTGTTTAAAAAGATCTATAAAAGCTTATTCAATTTAAAAGAAGTACTCTAAGAGATAAAAAGGTAAAATATAGGTATTTTTATGCGAGAACGGTTGATTAGATTGTTCGTTAATTCATATTATCACTGTAATTCTTTAGTGGAAGTTCAGTAACTATTTTAGAGGAAGCAAGAGGTTAAATCTACAATATTTAAATAGGATCCCAATTATAAAATCAAATTTTAGATTTAGATTATTTTTTTTTATTTTACTAATAAAAAATTAGAATGAAGTCCTATGCATTTAATTTGCGCAGAAATTTCTAATCGCACAATGGCGAAACAAATTTTATCATTCATATATTTTAAGTCAATCTAAAAAAACGACAGAAATTTTTAGCCACAACTTTCAATTAAAAAAAAATCGAAGCATAACTGTAAATCTTTTTAAAAGTCAGGTGTCTAAAGAGACTCATAAAAAATCTTTTAAACATAAGAATGGATATTTGATAAAACAGGGAGCCCTTAAATTTATGCAATATAACGTGATTATAATACAAAATCAACGAGGAAAAATTAATTTTATCATCTCATCGAGCAAATTATTGGGAGGAAGATTTTTGCATGTTGCAAGCAACAGTTCTTGGTGGCGCGACGACATTGTTAGACTTACACCCTTTGCGACAGAAAATAGAAGTTGAGCATATCGCTCAATTGTTTCATCATTATAGGGGTTGGTAAAGAGCTTTCCTTCAATTATTCTTTCTATAAATCCCGCAAGTCGGCAAATTGTGGGTGTTTCTTGATTATCTGCCGTATTCGAATCAGTGTCATCAATAAGTTCCCCCTGTTCAACTTCACCTCCTTTCATTTCCTCCATTATCTTCAATCTTGGTTTCAGGAAGTTCTATATTGAGTATGAGTTCTAATATGACTCCATGAAGTTCATCAAAAGCCGATTCCATTTTTCCTTGACTTCACCAACGGAAGGATGTCAAGCCAGAGTGAATAGCCTATAGAAATGTACATAAGATCATCGAGAGGTGATATGAAATCCGCCATAACTGTCTTTAACTCGCCAGAAATAAGATCTGGAATCGTGTACATCAAGGGAGAACGAGTCTCTGCAAGAAATTTAGGAAATTTTTTAATGAATGTGATAATTGTGGTTATTAAGAGATGTGAAGGACAGCCTGACATTAATATAATTATAATTACTATCAAGCTTTGAAACGGAAAAGTGATATGAACGAAGAGAACAATTGATCTTAACTTATTTGCCAATTTTCGACAAATAGAAAAAAATGCATAAAAGGTAAAATTTGGAGCATGTTGTTGCAGATTAACGAGTATTGTGACTCCACCAGGTATTAAATTACAATATTCTTGAAAAAGGCTCGATCCATGTCTGAAATCAACTGGAAATCTATAAGAAGTGGGTGGGCAAAAGAGAAATAGTGCTGCTGATTCTAATAGTAAGTAAGATGGAAACGACACTGGCCGCACTCAAAATTGTATCAATATCTGCACGTTTCTTATTTTAATTTACTAAATACCTCGATTTCCGCTGTCTGTGTCAGTTTTTCCTAATTCTTATTCGAATAAAAATTACAATATGCTTGTCACAAAAGATGTAGTTGAAAATGGCAAGACCGACATTTATATTTTTAATTTGATTATAGAGTGTACAGTATTCATAAATAATGCTTATGCAACTATTGTTATCGGATTTTGACTCATGATCAATGCAAACCCATCGACAATGAATATAATCTCGGAGTATCATTTTCATAAACTACAAATAATCTAAAACATATCATACTTTAGAATGAGGAAGAGAGCCACTTCTCTCAACTTTTTTATCCGACAAAAATGTTCAAAATAATCTTTAATAAGAGCGAGTATAAATTTTAGACGATAAGCATATGATTGCGAGGATAAATATTCAGTAATAACCCATCTTTTATACTCAGCATCACCATACCAACAGTAAATACTAAGTATATTGTCACTTGGCAGACTTGTCATTCATTAAATTCTTCCATTCGTATTTTTAACATGCGCGTATGTGTTTAAAGTTAAACTTTATCTTTTCTGGTTTCTCCGATTAAGATATTTCCTTAAACTCCATAATTCTTCTTTTTTAATATTAAAAGAAGACTCTAATAAATTCATGCATGAAAAAAGAAGTAATATTTTAGAAAATAATCAGAATCGATACCACACAAGTAATAGTCTGGTATCTTGTTAAGGATAGGCTACTTCATTGAAGGAATAAGATATTTAAGCTTAGACATAAGGTTTAGCTTATTTCGGTCACACAACATCGTAATCAATCAATTAATGCCCGAGAAAACGTAGAAAAAAATAAAGTTATCGACTTTAATAGGTTTTATTTGGCACCTCTATTGTTTGATCATTCATTCTTTAATATTAACAGTCGATATCTGGTTGGAAAAGAGTAAGAAAATTCAAAATAAAATTTTTTTCCTAAATGATATTAAAAAAATGATACTCAAGCCCAAAAAACATCAATCATTTGAAAAATATTTATTGCCGGATGAATTTAACGGAAAGATCAGCCAATAACGGTGTTCTAAATTTTCAGAGCACGAATCAGGAGTGACGTAAGATAAATCATGAAAAGCATGTAAAGATATCCCTTATTTCAAATAAGAATAATTTTGCATTATAAGCATATTTAATCCGATGTTTTTACAATTTTTTTTCTTCGACGATAAGAAAGATGGGAATGTCTAAACCTAGTCCTAAGATTTTTCATTTTTTTCGAAAAATACGCATTACGAAGAAAGCTGTGAGTTATCCAAAATAAGTTGTAAGAGTTTTTATACAAGGCTTGTAAATATGGTTATTTAATTTTTTTTCTATAAAAGGATAAACATTTTCCACCTTTAAATCCGGGGTTTTTATAATTAAGTGTCAAGTGAGACTGAAATTATGTGTAATAAGAGTGTCGATATGAGGGAAAAAATTGATCTAGTTGTTAATGAAGACTGAGGAATAAGGTAGATCACTAAGGAAATTTATGGGCATTGTAATTTCAGAAATTTGACTTGGTCACAGAAGGAGATTTACTTTAGGGACTAATAACCAAATAAACGAACTATGTTTTTCCAATTTGTAGAAATTATTGCAGTTTATCAATCAAAAATATATTTCAATGGAATATATGTAGTCCAACTATGGTGAAAGAAAAGCTTGCAATCTGGTCTTTGCTCACGGTCTTCTAAAATGAGTTTAAAATGAAATATGAATATTAATTTTTTGTTTAAAGGACGCACAAAACTTATTCTTTTGTGAATTTTTTTTTATTGATAACAAATGAATATTGTATGTAACTATTGGTGTCCATAACATTTATATGCTGGTGGCAGTATAGGTAATACATATTGATCATTGAGTCGATTAGTCTGAAACCGAGCAATCATGACAACAGTTAGTGCTTGCTTCCTTGTATTAATAGTTTTATCCTTTAAAAATGTTTTCAGCTTCCCTGGTATTCTAATAATCTTATTAATATAGATATGTGCGGTGGAGGTTGTCCCATGTATTGTGCTCCTGCTTGTTTACCTGGATGCTGTACAGGTGGTGCAGGAAGACCAGCTGGCGGAGCTGAAGGAGGAAGTGGACCCCCTGGAATGCCTGGAAGTATGGGTGTAATGGGACCTCCTGGCCCTCCAGGTCCTCCCGGACAACCTGGATCTCCTGGACTCCCTGGACCACAAGGTCAGCCTGGTACACAAGGACCCCCCGGAAGCATGGGCCCTCCCGGGCCAGCAGGACCACCAGGAAATCCAGGTAATCCTGGAAGCCCAGGTGCTGGTGGTGCTCCAGGTGCTGGTGGATCACCTGGAAGTGGTTCAAACGTAAATTGTCCGTCTGGATGTGCTCCTGGGATGTATATGCTAACAGCTTGTCCATCTTTCTGTCCAAGTTATTGCTGTTAGAAAGATATAATTGACAATTATCATAACTTGAAATTAATTAATATAGCGAATTAAAGAAATAAGGTTCTTAAACATTTTTAAATTCTTATAAGGTAAATAGGTTTCGGACCAAAGATGATCTGTTTATTTGTTAATTTAACGGATTAAATGGTAAGCGAATAAAGAAAAAAGTTTATCGGACACTCCAAAAAAATTTTTATGGATATTTTTAACACTTTTACACCGAAGATTTAATTGCTGTGAATGTTTTGAACTGTAATTTTGTTACAATTGCATTAGTAAATTTTTTAGGGCACTTTTGTTAGATCTACCTTACGGCAAAAAGTTACATCTCGTTTGCAAGTTCACAAGTGAAATTTTTTTTGTGGTTTGAGCTCAAACTTTGACTCCTCTTAAACGCTATATTTGTAAGGCTCTTGTAGTGTACATCTTGACTCTCACTATGCTCATAAAACCCTCGAGTCGAGTGCGAACTGTGTTTTAGCTTTCTGTTGTTCAGTGGTCATTTGTTCGAATATTCGGTGAAATTTTTAGTAAACCCTGTTTTAAGACAATTTAATTCAAAAATCCTATTAATTTAGCGATTTACTATAAGAATGATTGAATCACTTCAATTAATTGTAAGCAAGCAATCTCAAACCAGGATTATATTAACTTCTTCATTTAGTTTCAGCATATACTTAAAAAGGCAGATTTAACTGATGGTTCACAAATACACTTTACTGAAGCTTGAGTTAGTTATCTCACAACGCAAAGGTTGACTTCAAGGCAGTTTTGAGTTTTCTTAAACCCAAACTTAAGAATTCATTTATTGTTCTTTCCGTTATAGACAACAAGTTACACACATAATAACATGATTAGCCATAGAAAGAGATTTATCTCTCGATTAGCAAACAGATCCTGAAATATGCTAAACAACATTAGTGAGCAGACAAACGGCCATAACTCATCCATATCACGATAAACGGTCTAGAGAGTTAGTTGATCAATATAAATTCAAGATTCTACCAAATTACACGTGGCTTTTAAATGAGTATGTTGGAACTAGGTTGTTGTTATAGCTATCATGAATTTTTCTGATAAAATAATTGTAAATCCTGATTAGATTAAATACACTATCAAGAATGATTGGTAATTTTCATTAAACAAGGCCATAAAGGTAATGTTGATAATAAAATAGTGTAATTTTTATCAGATAAATATCAGAAGGGTTCATTTGGTTGTTTAAAGATTAGCTCAAAATTGAATAAGGAAATTTAATATATGATAATGGCAAGATGCGCATTGATTTTTGAATCTAAACGCCATTAAAACCGCTTTCCTGATAATATTAAGCAAAATTACAAATTTATTTTATGATTAATTACGTTCTGGGAATAATTTATCAAAGATGCAACAGATTATTTATTACAATCTTATAATTGTTACGGACATCTTTCTATGAAAATAGTCTATGGTCAGCTAATGCAAATATCGATCCTGGCCCGTAGTATTTTTTATATTATTTTGAACTTGGACCCCTCGATTCAGATGTCGAGTCTTGTTAATGCCTTAAAAATTTTTTAATTTTTTTTTATTGTGATAGCGATTTTTTATACAATGAATCCGGTAATTTGATGATGGCAATAGTCGCTTTGATGGGTTCGGCCCAGCAATAACTACGATCTGATGGCCTCAACAAACGTCACTACCCCAAATTTCCTGTCACAAATACTTGGACAAAAAATTATCATATAATGAATTTATATAGTGTTCGTTGAATTAAGAGCTTGGGTGGTCAGTCGATAAATATATTTTAATGTAAAAACTAATTTAAATAATTATACTTTTTTATTTTATTTTAATAAATTACACAAGTATTAAAACAAGTTATACACAAGTATTAAAACAAGTTTCCAGCGTATATGCTAAAAACTTAAGGAATTAAAAAATTTTTAACAAAATCCATGAATTAATGTCTCATGATTTTTTGGGGGAAATATAATAGAATCATACCGCATGCTCTATTTTTATGGATTATGATGCATCTTTTTTCTCCATTTAGAAACTCGATTGGAAATAAATGTCTTATGTCGATATATAATCCAAGTTCTAAAATTAAGGAATCGGCTCCAGAAGTAATAAGGAATTATGAAAACTCTACCTTGAATCGAGTTACAACAGCTGTAAAATTATCATTGATAAATTTCAGAAATTTACTTATAGCTTAAGAAAAAAAATAATATCTCAATGTTTAAATTTGTTCTTGAGGGTTTTACTGAATTTATAATATAAGAACTCGAATGAAATTGCATATAATCTTTATAATTCGTGTATTCAAATCGATCACAAGCATTTTCACAAGTGTTAAGATTTTTAAATAACGAATAGTGCTAGGTCTTGATGACACATTCGATACGTTTGCCTTTCTTGTAAATTTACATGTCTGGTAATAAAATAATTTACGTTCTAGTCTTCTCGTTGAAAAACTTAATTTTTCGGGAAGTTTCGGTCAAAGGACGGGCTCAAAATTGAAAAAAATAATGTGGAATGATTTAAATGCCAGAATTAGCTTACGATACGTTAATTTGGCATTTTTTAATTTTAGCCGGATTTTGGGTATACAAAGCGTCGACAGATGATCACATATATGACACACAAGTTTGAGATCCTGAAGAAAGACATAACTCAAGTAGGTTCCATGTTACTATTCTAGATGAGAGACGACCGAGATCTTGCAAATTTATTGTGGAAGTTTTTAACTTACGTAAATTTAGGCAAACATGGGAAAGGGATTCTCATTTAACGGTTAAAGGAGTGGCTATTCTTGTCAATTACTTCCGTAAACAGGTTATGTTGACAGTATAATATTTAGCAATATGAGTTGCTATACGTCGACCATCAAGCCTTGCTTAATGAAGGAACAGTCGTTTGGTCAGAAATTAATGATGACATCTTTTAGCTGTGGATGTAATTGGTTAGCAAAATTTGAGAATTTTTTATATAATGGTTTTAAAAATCAAAATAACCTTATAATATAATGCTGTTGTAATAATGATGATCAGAAACAAATTGTCGAATTCTTATGATTTCGCGTGCAAATCGGAACTCTTTCGGCTATTTGGGGGCGTAAGTCGTTTAAGAAAAAACTAATTGATTAAATATCTATCAAATATCTATATATTGGGGCTTAAGGAAAACCCCTGCTTTTACCAATCATAAATATTATAAATGACCAACATTGATTTAGGCATTTGACTGTCAAACAGTGATACAAGACCAAAAATCTTCCTTTTCTAGCTCAAAGTCAGAGAAACCTTGCCCGGTGGGCTTGTGTTTTCAATAATAATTTTTCGGGCCAAGATTATATATTTTATCCTTGAACTGTACACGTACGACAGAGTTTTAGAAAATAAAATATAATTTAGTTTTGTCTCTTGGCCCAATCTTGTTTGAGTTCAAACTAAACATAAGGCATTTAAATTATATTTCCGAAGATTCAACTATAGCTAGTCTTTATTCTTGTAAAGAAACTCAAGTAAATGTGATATGTTAGCCCATCTACTGCGTTCAGCTTAATTCATTCTAATTTTAATAAAGAAAATCTATGCAAGGCTAAAAATGTTAAATTTTAATAAAATTGTCATAAAATAGAGATTTGTTTGTTGAAATGACTACACATGCTCCATTATATTCCTAGATTATCAATAGTAGCCTCCCTCGTAGCATCTTCCATTTTTTTGGATTGATTCCTCCCTAATAAGTTTTTAAACATGCTAATTTATATTTTAATTGCTGATTAACTTAGTAAGAATAAAATTTTTAAGCTAAATGCAATTCGAGATATTATCATGGAATGCTGACAGTTTTTAATTCGATGAATAATGAATAAGGTCTACGATTTCACTCGTGCCGCGGAATTTCGTAGTTGCGCCCTGAATATGTGGAATTATAAATAAGGTCGAGTTGTGTCTTGATATAATATAAAAATTAATTACTTTAATAATTTAAATTATTTTTTACGCAAAGCATACACGCAAAAAAATAGGGAGAACTTGACACAAATTACGCAGAAATTAAAAAATCTGTTGCAGAAAATTGTGATACTTAATGTCGAATGAATAATTGAGAAAATAAAGGAGCTTTTATGTTAACAAGTTAGTCGAACTTTTTTTAATCGTTATATTACTGACAGGCAATATTATTAGCTAAATTAAAATGTCTGGTGGCTTCGAGGATTCAATAAGCATTCTTTTTAAACGTAGAGAATTTCTATAAATGAAGAGAAGCGGCTTAATACGCGTTATTTTATAAATTAAATGTCTCAGTGTAAAACAAATAAATAAATTAATTATCAACACAAATTTTCTCTGCATCGTTCATCGATACAACTGGTTAAATAATTAATTTATGCATTCTGTTGCATAACTAACATTTTTTATCAGATAATTATTGTATAATTAGCAGATATATCCGATTATATTTATTCCTATCCTAAACTATTTAAATAAAGCTTGATTACAGTATAAAGTTTGCCATAAAGGTCGATGGAAAAACTACAAGCATGCGTATAGTCGATTCGAAACAAATTACTATTCGCAGGTCCCTAAGAACATCACGAGGCTAGAAATTCAGTGAAGAAAATCAATATAGTCAAAAGAAGCTAAAATTGTGTTTTTAATTGATAAGAATGTAACATTATAATGATTTCCATTTGAAGCCGATGACGTTTATTTTTGGATAATGGTAAATTATAATAATTAACGCCTTTTTTATTTAAAAGTAGACCTTTTTTGCATCAATGGATGATGGCGGCTGACTTATATCTATGTGAAATAAAAACCATTAAATCTATTCACTTTTATTACTTTACACGAGAATCGATTGGATTTTATAGAAATTGTCTCATTTTTATGAGAATTAAAACGGGTAGAATATATGTAATTTGATCGTGATTTTAAAAACCCTGAAGTAGATATTTGATAAAACTCTTTTGAAAATTACGGTCAGAATAAGGCTGATAATTTTATTTTCAATTATTAGCAGGCTTTTTCAATAAAAATTTGCAAAAATTAATTTAAAGCAACTTTAATCTAAATTGGCAAAATATAATAATTGATAAGATTTCATCATCTTGATTTCGGAACACAAACTGAAATCAGAAATTTTTCGATTTAGATTAAATAGAATTGAAATCAATAATTTTTTTGATTATATTTGTTATTTCCATTCGGTTTCTAATTTTCCCACCTTCTTAAAGTTGTGGTCGCTTTATTGGAACCGCCGACGGCCTATATAATTGAAAAACACAATTATATTTTATTGAAATTGAAAATCTAACATAAACAAGATAAACTGAATGCATCTAGTTTGTTTAAGGTTTTTGCGGCACTTTATTTGGATATTACTAACCTAAGCCATTCTAGAAACTAGTTTACATTGTTATAGGTGATATTAGAAATTTTTGTAGAAGAGAGTAATTTAATCTTGGGGAGTATTGGAAGAATTGGACCTAAATGAGAGAATTATCATACGACAAAGTCAGGAGTCGGCAGTTAAATTAGAGTTGGCTTATTTCTTAAAAATTTGATCATTTCTTCCATGAACATGTTATTAAAAGAAACTGTATTCCTTTTAGCCATTTAGATGATAAGTAGGTATAATTTAGTAGCTAATGATTCAAAAATCGGTTATTAAGAACTAAATTTTGCTTCTTAAATATAATTTTTGCGTAAAAATTTCTTTTACATTATTTAAATTAAATTACGGGGGAAACAGGTTAAGAATTTTTTATTCTTTATTACCAACAGTATTAAAAAAAGGCTTTTATTCTGTAACTAATTTAATTTATGATCAGTTTTCTGCGAATTTTAGCTTCTGTTGAAACAATCTATCGAAATTCCGCCTTAAGTTACTAGAATGCGTTTAATCAGAACAGGTAAAAAAAACAGCAATCTTTTAAGAATGCCATTTATGTCAAAAATTTGAAAATATCACATAAAAATGTGCCATGAGATCAGGCGACTCTTGCAGTATAGTTGGTTTATAGGTCGCAGGCAACGTGATGATTTAGCTGGTCAGACGCAAACCATGTTACGCACCACCAAAGCCTATCATCTTTTGCTTTTAAGCAGGGTCGGGAGAATGTTTAAGCACTATGAACTGGACAAAATATCCTACCGGTAAAATTGAGCACCAGGTGGTTGTTTCAGCACTACGGGGAGAGCGGTACTAAGGTTCCGTAAAAAATTCCTAGGATATTTGTGAAATAAAATTAATTAAAATGTTTTATCTGATTCTCATTATAATTTTTATCAAAAATTAGATTCTAAGAACTAATTCAAATTAATTTTAGTATAAAGAATTCCTTTGTTGCACTAATGCAGAGATATTGCGACGAAACATGTCTGGCTCTCTTTTCGATTTTTTTCCACGCATTGGTTATTTGATGTGAGCTTATTTTAAACGTTTAGAGAAAAAAAATTAAAAAAAATATTTTACATTATTAAATAGAAAATCATCTAAATGAATTGAATTTTTTCACAAGGTAAGTTTGATTAAATTTTTTTTGTTGATTCGGTCGAGCCTGTCAAACTCAACAATATTACTCATAATTTTATCTTTATTTTTTCAGATAGTTAATTATCAAGGATTTTTTATGCACAGTATATTAAGATATAAACTGGTTTCATACATAACAGCCAATATTCCTCAGCACTTAAAGTTTGAACGATCAACTTGCTATTCTTTGCGCACATTTATTATGACCTAATCCAGTGTTACCATCGTGCGACACAGACCACAAAGGGACTTGAGAGTAGAGGCGAAATTCGATTTTAATGGGGCTGTTTTTATGAAAAGCTGATTACTAAAATTAGTAAATTAAGCCTGAATCTTAAGCATATGAATTTATAAAAATTTCTATGTGAATTATGGCAGAAAAAAGGTTTGGAAACGCAGGGCTAATCCTATTTAATATTTTTTATTTATGATATATTCTCATCTAGTTTCGAAAATAAGTAAAAATGTCAGTTTATTATTCAACTTTAGGAGAATAAAATGTCTATTTAAGTTGACTAGACAGTAATCAATGTGGTGGTAGTAAAAATGTCACTTTTGACGATAATGAGTGCAAAAAACAGACCAAGAGTGGTTTTATTATGAACTTGAATCAAAATTTATGGTTTTATATAAATGCTTTCATATATTTATTCTAATTACAACTTGAATAAGGTTTAAAACCATAATTTAAATTATTTAAAAGGGAATTTTTTCAAAGATTTGATATCTACAGTGTCATCAAAATCAGGCTTCCATCTTGAAATTTCTGCGGCCTTTATTTATAATATCAGAGAGGAACCTCAATTTTCTGGTCATTTAAACTCATTATAAATTCATCGAAACTGATGATTGTGGTCTTTGGTGGCGGTACTAAATCGTAAACGATAATTTTCTAGGTGAAAATGGAGGTATACCTTTTTAACTTGAGATGCTAATCTACCTTTAGAAGCTATCATATTCCAATTCAGGTGCTTATCCTTTGTATGGTAGTTCATATCGAAGGCCATAAATCTAAAATATCAAATCATTGAAAACTTAGAATGATATTTATTTACAGGTCCCTCGTATAATACTATCAATAATGATGCGGCAATTACCAAACTGACACCCATATTTAATGCCACATTTGACAACCCATCCTTGTTTTTGAAATGTCTGTAGGCCAAAAATTCCCTGATAAAGTCGGGATTTTTGGTAGTAAATATCTCATCTCAAAGGCCACATTTGGTTTAATTTCTAATCCCTTAATCGTCTATAATGTGATTACCTGTTCATCACCAGAGAACAGTTGAAGTAATTTTAGTTCAGTTACAAGATAAAACGCTTCATAATCAGACAAAGAAAAAAATTCAATTTTTGAAATATTATTGCATTCGTCTTTTATGCTTAGAAATTAAGGAAAATAAAGATACTTTAATTTTCTATTAATTTCTATTCCGTCATTTTCTACAGAGCGCCATACTTTACCATAACCCTGCCGCTTAAAAAAATATTTCAAACGTTTCGATAAAGTTGCATGGATTTTTGGGTAATTTCAAGACTAATTATTCCTTCTTTAAAACATCCAGAAAAATTAGAATTTACTTCAAAATCTTGCAACATTTAATTTTTTTTTGCGCAAATGTCAAATTGTAGACCCGTTCAACAACATCATCGAGAAAGAAATACTTTTCTGAGCCTGAATACTTATTTATTACAACGAATTTTCTCTAAAAATTATTAATCAAAAATTTTTCACCATTTTAAATAAAATTCATGCATTTTATTTTCTAAGAATGTTTAAATTCTTTGCAGTGTGAAATCTAGCAATGGTTTATATCATCTTCATATTTTTTGTCTTATTTTTAATAGAATGATTGTGACAATATTTATTGCCTTCTATTATTTTATTCTCCGAGTTTAAAAAATTGAAGATTGTAATCGTCATTAATTTTTGTGACAATTTTCAATTATAATTTCTTTAAAAAAACCAGAAATGACCCTTGAATTCTAAAATATTTTAAAATCTGGTTTCCAAAGAATAGGAATTTGATTTGTGTGTTGTCAAATATATAAAATCTCGAGATATTTCGCTAAAACTGAACAATAAAACACGTTCTTCTAAAAAATTAAAAGGCTCGGTAAAATTAATCGTGACTTATTGTAGAACTTACTAGTTGCATAAAATACTGTATATTTCTTTTTCTGACCCTCTGAGAAAATGTTTGATAACATCTTAGCTTGCTCTTCTCCTCTCAAGGCATATCCATCTCGTTTGCTAATTTACTGGTGGGATTTAGTGATGGTTTATGATCCTCGTTTAATATATTGACCCCCACTTAGACGCCCTAGAGACATCAATATCTAGAAATATTGGGATTGACTCGCATCTCACTGTTAAATACTCGCGTTTCGTGCAATCTCTACATCCCCTCCCTTCATATAGCAATCGCCGTTCGATCACTGCTAAGATGAAAATTCATATGATGAAATTAGACTATACTAAAAAGGCTTAAACACCACTAGAGTTCTCAACCTGAAAACAGCAATTATAAAAACGAATGTTCAAAATCCGATTTTGCCTTTTATCAGCTTTTAAATGATACAAATAACAAGATAATACAAGGGAGGACACTAAATCGTAAATTAAAATTGTTTTTATGGATTTAGTGTAATTTTAAGTGCATGTCGTTTGACTGATGCCTACGATTTTTCACGGGCTTTCAAATTTATGTTATGGCGCGGAATTTGTCTAAGAATATTTTTTTTATACAGAACCCAGCTGTTAAAAAACCTAATTATTATAATTCAATAATATTATTCAAACATTTATTGCTACAAATTGCATAAAATGAAGCACTGCGCAAAATAAATTAAGAGAGATCTTCCAGCCGAAAATCGTGTGTCTAAATCCTATAAAAATAAAATTTACGTGAATAATTGACTATAAATATGCCAAATCAAACAAAAATAATTTTTATTTTACTTTTTGGTCTAATTTTGAGCGATTTATAACATTTGATGTATGATGGCTCGACCTTTGCAGTAATTACCATAATTATGCAATTTGAAATTAATATAAAGGTTGAATATATCAAATTAATTTGCCGCCTGCCTCGGAAAGCATCAAACATGGCCAGAGTACTCACAGAAAGAGGGATATACTGATCAAATTCTAACCTAATTGACTATCTGTCAGCAGTATAAAATTAGAATTTTTTACTTAATTTTGATTTTAAATGTATTTTATTATTCAAATTTAGATATGAAATAGAAAATTATCTATAATACAAAAAATTTTATTTATCGAATAGAGCAGAGATGCAATTGGTGTGAATCTTTTCGGAAAAAAAATTTTTAACCATTATCGTATATATAAGTGATATTCAACCTTTTATTGCCAGAACCCATTTATATTTTTACATAAATTAATATGGCCCCCTCTCGTTTAGATTTCATCCCGCTCCCTTCCACGCGTGTATTTTGTAACAAACGGTGGGAAACACCGGTATAGATGGTCCAATTGATCGTCATGATTGACCATAAATTCGTCATAAACATCAATAATGACACAAAATTTAGGAATTTACTTAAGTAGTGTAAATTAGGTATTTAAGGCCATGAAATGTGAATTGAAATTTAAATATTATTGCAGAAGATAGAATGGGCTCATATCGATAAGAATTGAGGTTTAAAATTATAATTTGTTAATAAGTATTCATTTAATTTGCTTCTATTCATCAATTAATTAACATTTAAATGAAGCTGTTGCTTCTTGCCTGTGTTTTAATAAATAAAATCGATTCTCGTAATGCATATAAATAATTTAAGAATATTATGGTTCAGAATACTCAGAAGAAGATGCAAAGATATTGCTTAAAATGTCTGATTTCAGTTTAACTTAATTTTTTATCTAGTTTTGAAGGAAGCCTTGCAGGCCCACTTGAAACATGGAATCGTGTTGTTTATGGAATCTTTATCAAACCTCCAAAGGTGTACAAGAATACCATGAAACATCATACTCCGCAGTCTGTCGTATTTGGAATGTCAGACAAGGTGGAAAATCCAAATTGGACCAATGATTTACCTCTTATTGTGTTTGGTAGATACATTGGACCTGAAAAAGAACCTATCGTTCTTGGGATAACAAATCTTCATCATGGAGTAACTGGGACAGAATTTTATAATAAACTAATCAGCGATAATTCAATATTTGACCTAGCTGATGCTTTTGAGAGGGATAAAATAACGCGTGCCCAAAAGAATAATATAAAAGACATTAAACCACCTTACATTATATCTCACAAGTCACAAAGCAGGTGATCAATTATTCATTTTCTTAAAAACTATATACTAATTCACAATATTTTTATTTTGAGACTATTATTACTTTATCGAGCATCATTAGCTTGAGATTTGTGTTATTTTCTCGTTTTACGTCACTCGTTGTACTCCTTTTCGATCTCATATTTAAGGAATTCGGAGTTGATAGATCCAAAAAATTAGAAAATTAAATGATCTAAGAAATTATAGACCTATTCCCAGGCCAATCGTAACAAAATTCTTATAAGAATTGAAGTAAAATGGGTATGTTTTCACTTTCCTTCTCTTTAGTGGATGTTTTTTACTAATTGGGCCTTGTAGTTTTTCTGCCGCCTACTTTTCATTTGTCTTCTGCACAACTATAAGTAGTGTATTGTTGGTCAAAGGATGGATAATAAAATTTTTCTATTGAAAAAATTTTGTGATAATCCAAATTTGGTGGTAGTTAGGATTGTAAATTAAATATTACCTTATTTATATATCATGCAGAGTTTGCATCTGTGAAAACGGTCAGCTTTGCTGTTGACGCAAGATAATATCTTAACATGATATTGTATGAATTTAGTAAACATTCTGAAGTAAAAAATTAAAAAAATCTGATTTGTTATACTTGAGTTTCTGAATACAAATTTTTTTAATTTGTGACATTAAATTATGTGTTTTAATTAAAATAATACATATAATGGTCGTGATAAGAGGCCGCCAAGAGTGCGTACGTCTATTGCTAAATCGCAAACCCAGAAATCACACGGAACGCTCGGATTTGCTAGGTGAGGCGCAACCCAATTCTGACGAGGCCAAAGTCTTTCATCTCTGGGGTCAAATTGGGGTCGATAAAGTGAGCATGAATCACGACCGAGTCCAATTCCGACTGATGAACTCGTGCACGAGAATGTTTTATCTAAACTAGATTAGAGCAAGCCATGGTGCCGTGAAAGATTCCCTTAGACGATTAGAAAAAAACCAAAACTGCCCAAAATAAGTGAATTATGTCAAAATGATGGGAAAACTAAATTTCTTATGTTATATGCTATTTAAAAATCTGTTTTAATAATTTTGTTTTCTCTATAATTCTTAAAAAGAAAAATATTCA